>WOGN01006308.1:0-12530 GCA_015342105.1 Leptinotarsa texana | reverse complement strand
AATTTTCAGGTTGATCCGTTGAATAGTTTGCCAGAAACGGCTAATTAACGCTCATCATAAAAAGCCCTGTATCGCCTAGACTGTATAATTCTTTAAACATATTCAGTCTCAAACCTTGATCAAACTCATATGTCAGAACGAATCTCGGTACATGCAATCCGAACATATTTAGTCCCGTCTCTAAAGACCACGTATAGATGGGTCTCACCGTGTGTGGACTTCTTTCAACGTTCATGATCTACCCTATCAAACTACTCAGCAACTAACGATCTGAAAACAAAACGGCATCCAGCAAGACTTTGAGAGGATACTGCTTGAACGTTGCTTTTTCGAGTAATGCCAGCACACACTGGAATGTTTCAGAATCCACGCCATGAAGTTCTATATCATCTCTGACGCTTTCCCTGAAGCGTCCATTGAACAAAACAGAGAAGTAGGAATCAAAGCGATGAGATGCATTCCGGTCTATACTTCCCGTTTTGTTCAATGATATACAGCATAATTTTTAATTCTTCACAGGCTACCAATAAATGATGAAGGAAACGGTCCTCTCTGAAAAATGGAACCATGAATGAGGGCAATGATGTGAATTATGAAATGATCACAGTAACATATACGCAGACTAATGAAAAATTAGGTGAATGTTCGAATTTTGCGGGCTACGTACTTTCGATTCGATTCGATTTGTGTTGGTGCACCTGTTTTGAACATATGTTCACAATTTCATCTTTAGTTTAGTTCGTTGGTGAAAGACATAAACTTTAGAAGTGTTTTGAGTGTTCGGCGATATTCTACTACCGAAGAAAAATAGATCAATGAATTTCCAGCAAATTTAGTGTAAAACATGAAATTGATGGCACAAAAATAATTTTAATGTTTACAGTGGTATATGGTAATAGTACTTTGAGTCAGAAAAATGTTTACAAGTGGTACAAGCTTTTCACAGAAGGTCGAGAAGAAGTGAATGACAACGGTCGCCCTGGCCGCAGCAGCACATCAACAATCGATGAGAGTGTTTGGAAAGTGAAGAAAATTGTTTTGGGGAATCTTTGAATTACTGTTAGAGAAGTTGCTGAGGATGTCGGCATATCGGTTGGTTCACGCCGTGCAAAATTTTCGGAAATATTGGGCATGAAGTGTATGGCAGCGAAGTTAATTCCAAAATGGCTGAATTTTGACCCAAAGAACTGTATCATGAACATCACCCAGGAATTGTTGAATGACGTCAAAGGGGATCCAGATTTCGTAGGTGTAATGTTTCTACAGCAACAAAGCAATCAACATCGATGGTTTGAAAGACAGGAAAAAGAAATAAATGAAAAAAATCATATTGGAAATAATATAAAATGCAAGTATGGATTGGAGGTCCATGTAATTCATCATAATGTACTCCTTCGTAACATCAAAGGAGATAAATCGCAATGCATTATAACGCTACAAGATCATAATAGTAATATATATAGAATACATAATGCAGAAAAATGTAAGCCGTCATAATCGCAATTCATCATAACGTTAAACAGCAGAATGTAGTTTGTCATAAAGTACAAATTCATAACGTAGTTATAGAAACGTTAACCGATCATAATCGCAATGCATCATATTCACATTGTAACTCACTGAAGCGTAGAAACCATAATGTACATAATCCGTATTCCATCATAACCGTAAAGTATAGATTACGTAATATATCATTACGTTATCCATCATAATTTGGTTGCGCGCGCATCAAGTCTGTCTCACTCTAGCTTACTGGTGTCATAGTCGATGAGCCGAACACAAAAATATTCTAAGCAGAATAACCATCATATTCTTAGCGGAAATTTGCTATACTGACTACGTAGGGTAAAATTTATTTCAAATGAATTTTACTTTGAGTTTCACGAAAAATAACCAAAATTATGTCGATTCAATTGATGCTTAGAACAATATTAAACGTTTTCAAATTTTTCATTGATAGTTGAACTGTTGAATGTTGAATGATTCAGTATAATCACTAGAGAGATGATTGGTAATAATTACTATAATAGCTAATTAATTTCATTTTCATTTCCACTAAACATATGCAATAAAAACATTTTGTGAGTACATATCAGGTATTTCAAAATGGGCGATCAGATACATTAATACATTTGTTGGTGTATATTTATTGTAGTAGGCTACTTCGTATATTAAGTTGGTTCCTGTATTTTCTCGTTTCAAATTTTTTGGCATATTAGGTACTCTTCGTAGCGGTTCAGTCTCAAAGCATTGTTGATTTACGTAACTCAATTGAATCAATAACGTTGATATTTTCTATTATTTTATTGAAGTTTGTGTCTCGTACTGTTGGATAATATTGCTTTGAAGTGACGTCATTCCCATCGGTTTCTTGACATTGTTTGAAGAGCAGTTTCATCAAACTATTTGTCAAGACACAAGGGTTAATTATAACTTTTGCTTTTTGTCTGCTCTAATTGCGAAATTCGTTTCCACTAGATTTGTCATCTGCCAATTCCCACAACCGACCATAGTGTTTAATTGAATTGTTATTCAATAAAACAATTGAACAAATTGATAAAGATTTCGGGGGTTAAAATGAGTTTTTCAGATATTTTGAACTACGCAGACAATGCCAATTGGAAAATACTAATTTATGTATTCGTAATCTGATCTGATAAGTTTTTTAATAATGATATAGTTTATGACTTCTGCCTACATGTCAAGTTAACCTTATTCTGAAACTATAAACAAGAAAAAATATCATCACTCAATAAGAGAGTTTCGTCCAAGTTGCCAACCATCATTTTTCATTAAAAAATCTCTATCGCTTCAATTGTAGATATTTATATAAATTCTTGTACAGAAATGAGAACTATACCAGCTGCATATCTTTTTTAAAAAAAAAAGGTCCCTAACAACTATTTTATGGTCAAAATTAACTTTCTAGGGAATCTAGGGATTTCGTGTGTTATGTTTGAGTTCTAGGGATATTTGTGACAGATGTTATGTCATTCACCAATTTCACAGGGCAACCGTTCAATGGTCATTTTTGGGGATGGATAGAATCATTAGAATCTCATGTAGTTTCTCATTTTCAATTGATCTGGAATAATTTTTACAATCATTGAACGAATATCTAGTTCAACTATTATTTCAACCTAACTACTGAGCCTTTTTCCTGAGAATAGTACAGCGAACGTGTCACGAGAAGCAGCACTAGTAGTATGGACAAACATAAACTATTCACATCCAATTCAGTATTCTTTACGTAATATTAATTTATTATTTAAAAATATGAATCTGATATAATAAATTATTTTATGCTAGTATAATGCCAACAAAGCGATGCTCTTTTGCGATTTGTACGTCGAATAATCGATATCAGGAAGGAAACGTATTTTTTTATACCATTTATGAAACGTCATATTAACGAGGTTAGATGTTAGAAATGGATACATGCTTCGAGGAAGCATGTAACCATTTAAAATAAATAACCGTGAAATGAATAGTAAATTTTTCATAGTTAATTACCATTGATGAGAATGAGATATAACCCCAATCGTTTATTAAATTACTTTTATTTATTACGTTTAATTAAATTTATGTCATTAGCCTCTATATTTGATTCATATTTTACTAGGAAATAAATCTGAAATTCATAATTATTTTAAATTTCTTTCATTACAGTTTGAATCTACCACTAGTCTTTTACTAGAGTCTGTATACTAACCTGTCTATTAATTCACTTTTCTTCCAGTTACTTTTAAATTGCGGCATTCAAGCCACGTTTTAATGTTACAACATTGTTATCCTTTAAAGTTGCAAATTTTAGTTTAGCTCCAGGAACATTTTCTTTTGTTAAAAACATTGTTTTTTAATTTCAATTTACCATACGTTCATATGATGATTAGGCAGTGTTTGTCCCTACCGAATTACTAGCGCTGCTAGTGAGTGATTTTTCGTACTTCATAAAAAGGTTCATTGACCATATTCACTGTTGTCATATTGCCATGCGACAATAGAACTAGCGTCTAGCCACCACAATGATACTTTACAACATACAATAGAAAACACCACAGGCGCCATCATTTATTTTTTTTCATTATTCTTGAGCAGATAAACTATTATGTGACAGTAGAGGGCTATGTTGCGTACGTCGTACAAGCCACTTTTCAATGGGAGAGTTTCGTCCAAGTTGTCAATCCACATTCTTCATGGAAAACCTCTATCGCTTCAATTGTGTATAATAGGTCACAAACACTGGTTCTTCTTCACATCAATAATTTTCAACAACTTTCATTGTGGTATTCCAAGCAAATATTGATACTACAAAACCCTTAATTAAATTCAACAAATTTTTCGAGACCAGCAGATTTATTCACATCAAAGTTATGTATAGAAAAATTAGTAACACTGGTCTCAAGAAAAATCTAAATTTTTCAGAAATTCTGGCGATTCAGGCATATATAAGATTAAAGTATTAACAGATGATCTCTTGTAAGTCGATGTGAAGCTAGGCTGATAAGCTCCTCGTTGAACATTGCTTTACGCAGGTACAGGTAGTGGATGTGGAAATAATTATCAAATGGAGCACTGAAAGGCTTCTACGTTGAATTGTTCCATATTTGCAACCATAGACTGATACTGCAACATTAAAAGATGGACAAATCAATATCTACACTCTTTATCCTAAGAGGATTATTAATCTGCTCAATTGAAACTCCATAATATATCCGGAGTCATTTCATAAACTACACCTCACGATTTGATCTCCACAAACATTTATTTGGAAAATATCACCACATGTTTCTCTAACACAGTAGCTTTATCAACAGTGATTTGAATACTACAAGTTCCTTCTCACACTAATTTTTATATACTACAGGTAACCATAATTGAGACTACCTCCAAAAAATTACCTAAACCTCTACTTATGGCACCTTTTCAATTATGATCACCTGAAGCATATTACCTCACTTCTGTATCAATAATAATTCTTTTTCGTTCCTCGGCCAACGGCCGAATCAATCAGAAAAATATCCATAGTCTCAATAGATTTGCACAATTGCCTGGAATTTGAATCAGTATCTTTTCAAATTTATTAGCGATGGATCTGCTGCATTAGAAAATCCAACTTGACATTCACTTTTCTGTGTTAATAAAACATACTTCCTATTTTCATTCAGCAATAGATGAATCTAAATAAAAATAGGGCTTTGTATCATTCAATTGATGTGTATTGTAAACAGATAAATTAAAACTCCGATAGATATTTTGTGGAACAGAAGCATTAACTCAATATTTTCAGTAAGTATTACTGTACACAAGAATCTTTCATGATAGAGGTGAAGATTGTACATCAAGTTATACTAATAAATATACGTTGATCGAATGCAAAAAAAATAATCTCTCAACGAGTTCAGAAAAAGTATTCAATAAAAGTATAATTTTTCCACCTCAGTTAAAAATCTTTCGCTTTCTATGTGTGTCTTGAATATATATTTTTTCTTATAACATTGAACAGATATTTTTTTTTCAACAGTCTTACCTACATATTTTCTGAAGGTATCTGAAATATATTCAACATCAGTTGAGTCCAAATCAAATGCAAATCACAAAATTAAACGCATACTCTATACATTTCGGGATTATACTGCACTCACCTATATGCGTTTTTTTTTCAATAACTGTTTTGGTTTGGTTTTGATTATAATTGGGTAGATTTAAAGTATTGTATCAATGTGATCAAACTACGAACCTTATACGCATATCGTGGTTCTTGATTTTGGAACCTTGACTCTAACAAAGTCCCACTTTTTACAGAATCCAAAGTTATATTGATAGTTTTGTACCTTGGTATTTAATTAATTTTGTTCAAACAAAATAATTTGGCACTACCATTAACAGCCGTATTAACAATTTGAAAGTTTCATAGACAAAATACAGCCAAATAAATCGATTTAGAATATATTAATGATAATAACCTTCAAACAGTATTGAAGTTAAAAAAACACAGATCGAAGGCCAACTCGTTCGCAATTATCTTTATGGTGTAAATAGGCCTTCAAGGCAGCCAACTGTCTCAAAATTTCATTCAACATTATAATGCAGATTCATGAAAAATTAAAAACAATGAAATAATAAATTCAAGTACTTCATCATATTTAAACTTCTTCAGTATTATAGTGCTCTTCTTAGACCTTCAATGAGTTCAAAACTTCAACTTCCGCCATTATTCCCACAAAGTACGTTATGATACTTTACGATATGATGTTTTACGTTATGATGAAGTACGTTATGACGCGTTACGGTTTCTATCGATTACGAATATGATGGTTTGATGTTATGATGCGTTGCTGTTATGATGCATTGTGTTTATGATCGAATAATAGTATGATGCGTTAGCGTTATGACGGAGTACATTATGAAAAAGTACGTTGTGATGAAGTATATTATGATGTACTACGTTATGAATTGCAGTGAATTACGTTGACCTACTATGCTACCCTTCCTCTAATACTCCCACCTGTGTGGGAGTATTCGTGTTCATACCACCAGTTGAAGATCCTACTTTTTCGATCTGGATGGGTCCTGTCACTGGCCTCCCACCTGTGTGGGAGTATTCGAGTATTTGTATTAACCTATGTTCAAGAACTACGTTACTCTTTATTGTGTATGGTTTGGAGATGGTCTGGTCTGGGAGCATCAACTTTCAAATATAGGTAGTTCACTGAACATGTTTTATTTATCAACATCGAAAACTTAACAGTAATGACGAGGATTTCCAACGACCACTCACTGCATTGGCAAAAATAATATTACTTTTGGGATCTCTTGCTACATTCGGTCCTAAAACTTCTGATTTCTCAGTGTTCAAAGAGAGAACTGAAAAATATTTTATCGCTGACAATATCACAAAAGACAATTGAAAGAAGGCTATACTTTTGAACACTCAAGACACGTCAAGAAGAGTAAATTGTGTACGCCACCGAAGATGATTCCGCAGTTTCAGTTCAAACTTTTAGAGATTATAACGAAAAAAGACCACGACAAAATCCGGGAACCAACCAAAATATTGACGCCAGTCGGAAAGCCTAAATTCCTGTAATATTCACTAGATTTGGACTTCTGTTTAAGAGTCTGTTGGGTAGGGACAATGTGAAAATATTTCTTTCTGTCGAATTTCAATATTTTTGCGTTCTAGTGAAATAAAACACACAGAGGGAGCGAATGAAAATTTCATTTACCAGTTGAAAACTACCAATATTTTTGTATTGAAATCGGTGATTTTCAGGAGGGAATCTTTTTTGGATAAAACGCTTTTTGGCCTTCTTTTCAACTGCTTTATGGAACAAAATTTGGAAAGCTTGTAAAGTAATGAAGAGAAACACCAAATTCAAAATAAACTCTTCATATTAGGTCTGTCGGTAGCCGAGCGGTTTGACGTGGGTGGTTTGTATACTCACTCGAATTGACCGCCGTGTTGGTCGCTGGTTCAAGCCTCAGGCTGAACGATCGATTTTCATTTGCTATCGTCCAACCCGTGTTAGGAATCACACGTTGAAAAATAAGACCCCGATAGTCCTTAGCTCGCACAAGTTTCGGCTTCTGAAGGTTGTCGTTCATAGAGGTGCGATAGCTGGTTAACGAAAAAACAGATTTTTTTAAAACATTCATAGATACAAAATTGAAGAAAACACCTTTTCGAAACAACTACTCCTATATAAAATTGAATTACATGAAAAAAAATACTTTCGATTTAACTATTTCTATATGAACAGTGAATTATTCTAAAGTTACTTTCTGTCATTCACTTTCTACTGTAATATTATATTGCCGCGTATCGTTTCTATGAATGATATCTGATTCAATTCCATAAAGAATGTTCGGATTAGGTACAAAGTGAATGGTGAAAAGTGTTTTTTTGTATAATTCAATGTATGTCGTGTAATTCAATGTTAATTTTGTTGAGTTTATTTGTTTCACTTATGAATTACAAGAGAGAATATGAATCTCTCTTCTCAAGAATATATATCGAGATTTCAATCATAGTTAAAGGACTGAGAAAAAAATTATGTGTATGGAATACAACTTTCTGAATATCACTGTTTGTCAGATAACCATTTTGTTCGAATAAAAAATGTTAGCTCTGAAAACAACAGTGTGCAGTTATCTATCATCGTCTGAGTTATCTATTTTCCAAATCAATAATGGTAGCCCATACTTCTCCTCTTGCATGAGGAGGAGAAAAACCATAGTAATCATTCGATCGTTCATACTATTAGTTGAAGATCCTACTCCTTCGATCTGAATGGATTCTGTCGCTGTCCTAGAATCTTCGCGTACACTCTTAGGTTCTGATGAAAAATCTGCAATCGGCATTGTGAAAAAATGGTATTGAATTCTGATATACATTATATTTGAACTGAAGAAAATGAGTTGAAGGTGAAAAAAGGGTGTTATAAGGTATATAAGTCATGAAAAGGACTGCCAACACATTCAAAATCACATTGAAGAAGAGCTGTGATCTTGAACTTCAAGATCACAAGAACTTCAAACAACTTCAGAAGTTGACTTGAGTATAAATCGGTTTCTATTCCAGTGTAGAAATACCCCACATTCCTCATTAAAGGAAAGATCTTCTAAAATTTTCATGGGACGTACTATGCCTACAATGTTGAATTTATTTTTACCATCAAAGGCAATTGTTTGAATAATAATTCTAGATATTATCAGTCGATGAAAACTTTTTGTTATGAAATTTGATGATATGATATTAATAGGACATGACGGAAATCGCAAGTTGAAAGGCGAAACCTCGTTGATCCTCATCTCGACAAATTTTGACTTCTGAGGGGGGCGAGAGCTGGTTGACGGAAAACACATTTTCAACAAACTCCTATTCGGAATATTCTGACAACTGAATCTCATTTTGAAATGTTCTTGTTATAAGTCGACGAAGAAGTGTGGTGTGTTGCTCGCGAGAAATGGTCATTACTCGCTCGAATGATTCACGACAATCACCTTCGACTCGCGTCGATAAACTTCATTCTCATAAATAATGGCGACATTTTTTGCTCTTCGAATAGTCTACTGTGTAAATCTGTCTCCGTTACCAGAGAATCTGAGAATACACAGAATCTGATGCGCACCGACATTTTTCAATAAGCAGAATTTTTGACGTGAGAATTTCCGATCAAAAATTAGGGTGTTTTCCAAAGAAAGGAATGAATCGATTTGAAAAATAAACATATTCGACCGTTTTTGGGAAAGAAAGGTTTTGGCTCTCTATTTCTCCATATTCGTTCACGAAAAGGTGGGAATCTTCCAATATAGAAGGTAATCAATCAATTTTATACAATTAACACTATACAGAGATGTGTAGATCACGCAAAGAAGAAACTTTCAGATACAAGCTGGAAAAAAAGCCCTCTCGTAACATCTATTTTCATATAGATATTGAATTTCACGAAGGAAAAATTCTTAGAAATAAATATTTCTATATGAAAGCTGAATTATACGAAAAAACTTTTCTCTATTCAGCTTGTATTCCAAACATTCGTATGTAATCAAATCAAATATCATCTACAGAATTTTTACACAATATCATTAATGAAAAAAGTGAAATTTCTCTTACATGAAACACTGTCATCCTCACAGCTAGACATCTTCCGCCGTGAGACACTTGCCATATCGGCCCTTTAGTAGCAAATACGGATAACATTACAAAAGTGTTTTTTCTTATAATTATATCCGTATTTGCTACTGAATAGAGAAACGTGTTATTTGTATATTTCAGCTTTCACATAAAAGTATTTGTTTCGAAAGTATCTTTCTTTCGTGTAATTCAATGTTTTTATGAAAAAAAGCTGTTTCGAGAGGCTTTTCTTTCAGTTTGTGTCTGAAAGTTACTTCTTAGTATGATCTAGAAATCTTTGTCTAGAGTTAATTTTGTGAAATTGATTTCTTCCTTTCTTTGTAAGATTCCCACATTTCGTATCAAGATTGAGGAGTAGAAGACCAAAAACTTTCTTTCCCAACACAAATTCTAATTTATTATGCTCGTGTTCTCTGTCGAATAAGATTTCTCATTATAATTTGGTCATTCTTCACTAAATGGCGAAAAATATAATTTTTCGTTCAATGAATGAATCTGTAAAGGTAATATTTGAGAAATTATGTGATACTCCATCTTTGGAATTATACAAAATGACTAATAGGTCTCTGAATCATTAATTAACCTTCGAAAAAGCTAAATTCACATAAACGTATCAACATTTTTCCATCTTCATGTAAAACATACAATCAAAGGAAAGTATAATCCGATTTCAAATTGTTCAGAAGTTTTTAATGAAAATGAAAGAGAAAATCTGAAACAGTACATATATTTTCTAAAAACATCACCCACGTGAATATTCAACAGAAAGTACAGTTTTGTGTTGCTATTATGATAAAATGAGTTCAATTCTCACAGCTGAAACTGAATCCAGATATCAATTCTTCCTTCTTGGTGCTTCAGGTATCAATTAACCCTTATTCAGTTTAGGTAAATATTCCTTGATTAAATATACCCTAGATTGTATAATTCTTTAAACATATTCAGTCTCAAACCGTGATCTTTTGCTTTTTCGAGTAAATTCAGCACACACTGGAACGTTTCGACATACACGTCATGAAGTGATATCTTATCCCTGAAGTTTTCTCTGAAGCGTCCACTGAACAAGTCAGAGAAGTAGTTTCATTTTTTCGATAACAAATTCAGGTCAGTTTTAACTAACGAGCCGTCTTTCAGTTTGAAAGTAACCATTTCTGATTTCGGTTCATCCTCTTCAATCAGTAGTCCTTGAATGTTAATTTCTGACACCTCTTCAGGAGTGTCCGTCTTAATATTTGAAATGTTCGGTCTCCTAGGAAGCAAAGCGATGAGATGCATTCCGGTCTATACTTCTCGTCTTGTTCAATGGATTCCAGCATGATTTTTAATCCTCCACATGCGACCAATAAATGATGAAAGAAACGGTCTTCTCTGAAAAATGAAGCATGAATCATGGTTATGATGTAAGCTGTGAAATGATCGCAGTAACATATACGCGGACTGTTAAAAAATTAGGTGAATGTTCAAATTTTTCGGGTTACGTACTTTCGATTATCAATTTTTTATTATTTTGTGTTGGTACACTTCTCTCGAACATATGTTTACAATTTCATCTACACAGTATCTTCAGTTCGTTGGTGAAATACATAAAATTTAGAAGTATTTTGAGTGTTCGACGATTTTCTACTAATTACCGAAAAAAAATAGATCAATGAATTTGCATCAAATTCAGTGTAAAACATGACATTGGGGTCACAAAAATACTTTAAATGTTTACAATGGCAAATGGTAATTGTACTCCGAGTCAGAAAAATGTTTACAAGTGGTACAAGCTATTCATGAAACGTCGAGAAGATCTGAATGGCGACGCTCGTTTCGGACGCCCTAGCACATCAACAACCGATGGAAAGGTTGAGAAAGAGAAGAAAAGTGTTTTGGGGACTCTTCGAATCATTGTTAGAGAAGTTGCTGAGGATGTCAGCATATCGCGTGGTTCATGTCATGCAAACTTTTCGGAAATATTGGGCATGAATTGTATGGCAGCGAAATTCATTCCAAAATGGCTAAGTTTTGACCCAAAGAACCGTCACATGAAAATCACCCAGGAATTGTTGAATGACGTCAAAGGGGATCCAGATTTTGAAGGTGTAATTTTGTCTACAGCAACAAAGCAATCGACATCGATGGTTTGAAAGACATGAAAAATAAAGAAACAAATCAAATTACCTTGGAATTATAATAAACTGCAAGTATGGATCAAAGGACCAATAATGAATTGATAAGAAATCTTGCATTACGTAGGTCGGATTGTCTTCAGTTTTTCTAGGAACATAATGAATTTGACACAAATTGTTTTTTGCAATTCTCTAGGAGAAGTTTTAAAAACGATAACAAATTGGGACCAACATCCATAGTTCACCCGAATAATTTGTTGAAAGTTTGACAATTACTATATAGTACCATACCGTACCATATAGAATCTTTCATGAAATGAGTGGCGTAATACTTACTTTGCTATGTATACTTACTTTCATATTTTCATCCCCCTCCATCAGAGCTTTCTCGAAATTTTCTTGGGCATTCTCTGACTTTGCTACGCATGAAAGGCAGTGAAATAGTATTTCTGCCTAATTTTCGTAATTGTTGTAGCCGAGAAAATCGTAAGGGGGTCGCGTTCCATGTAATGACAGGTCATAAATTTGCTCAATTATATCAGTCTGTAACAAAGGGCCAAGGTAGACAGGACAGTTGAGAATGTCACACAGATGATTTAGGATTTTCATCTCATACACATTTCCGTACGGAAAATACGGGATAATCTGTGCCAAGTGGAGCATCAGTTCCTTCGTGCCGAGTTGTGGATGAGAAAGCTGGACTCGTTGGTAAGCAGAGATGATATCCATTATTTCCTATATGAGTTTTTCTCATATCTGCTACCTTATAGTTCTCATCT
>WOGN01006307.1:0-12530 GCA_015342105.1 Leptinotarsa texana | reverse complement strand
AGCTGAAATCATCCACAAAGAGGAACACTGGCTTAGGAGAAAATTCAAAGAAGCCGCGTATATTTTGTTCAACAACGCATTTAGTCAAGCTAGCGTAGAGATACGTAACAATGGAAACCTCTAATCAAGCGAAAAACGACCAATTCCCGCCAATTTCTCGCTAAAAACCAATGAAGCGGAAAGAGTGAAGAGGGGATAGGTGAAAGCACTCGAGCGACCTATAAATAGTCAGATCTCGGAGTCCTGTTATCACCCTAAGACGATTGTAGATACTAACAATCGAAACGTCGTGACATAACATGGTGTGAAATCTTTTAATTTTTATTTTTAATTTTTTGTAAATAATATTTTTCAATTTTATTTTTCAGCTTTTATTAATATTTCAATTTTTATTCGTTTGGTTGTTGCTGGTATGTTATTTCTTCGTAATTTCAGTTTTTTGTTTAATAAAATTGTTATTTTCGGTTAATCTTTTAATTTTTTAATTGTTTTTTTCAAAGTTTTCAAATCAATTTATATTATATTAGAGGATGGAAGTCCGAATTGATGAAATACACCACAAAACATTGTCAACCACCTTCAAACAAACGAGAAATGGCTGTAAATTCATTGAATGATTGTGATACGGCCCATGAATATAAGTACAAATGGTATAAAATAAATCATTGTTCAAAATGTAACAGGTATCATAGTTTCAGAAGCTGACACGCATTTGGAAAATTTTGCAATTATTTGTAGAGATAAAAATCATTTGGAGAATTGTTTTCTGAAAATTTCCCATAATCTGACGATTAATTGGAAAAATATCAAAGAAATTGGAATCAAGGATTCCAATGATGAATATTTAGTTTCCTTGATGGTAACCAATAAAGTAACCTAACCAAAGCCTGGATTTCAGACGTTCAAATTGAAAGGCATACTACCAATTTCAAACTAGATTCAGGAAGTGAGATAAATTCATTACTACAAAGTATATTTGAGTAGTTGAAAAAAAATCTCTCTCTCTCTATGTTTTTGGCTTTTGCTTTCATTCAGACGCATTGAGCTATTAATAAAAAGATAATTTGAAGCTATACGTACAGTAAACAAATGCGATTTTTTTTCAAATTGGAAGGGATAATATCAATTCCAAACTAGATTCAGGTAATGAGATTAATCCATAACGAGAAAGTATGTTTGAACATTAAAAAAAAGATGTTTTGAAGCCATAACGTACCTACAGTCAACAAATGTGATTTCAAAATCAAGGCTTTGGGTAAAATATGAACATATTTTGTATTTACTGATAACAATCATAGAATATCAACCTATTTTAGGATTGAAAGGATGAGTTGAACTGAATATTGCCAAACGAGTGGATGATGTAACTAAAAACTGTGAAAACTGTGAAATTGGAGACATTCTTAAAAATTATACTCCGGTAGTTCATGCTTGTAGAAAAGTGCCATTCAATTTAAGGTCCAAACTAAAAGAAGTATTAAACTTGAAAATATAGGTATTTTGTCGAAGGTTGTTATATGTTACTCCTGCGTCCAATGATTTGATAAAGGTTATGTTGGGCGGCTTTCGCTAGAATCGATTACTGTTTGCATTAGTCTTGAGTATACAAAATTTGTCATTTTGGCCACGAGTTCGTCGTGCCAGACTCTATCAAACGCCTTGGAAACGTCTAAGAATATCGCTGCTGTGTGGTATTCTTCGCCCAGGGTTGAAACCTTCAGTCGCGTAGTCACTACCCACAGGATTTCCTGTTCGTCGGTTTGGACCTCAAGTCTTTTTAGTATGACGCGTTGTGCCCCATCGATGGGGCAGATGGTTGTGAGGAAAAGTGGGGTTCTTGTTTGGCTTTGGAATCATAATGACCGTCGCTTTTTTGAAGGGATAAGGGAAGTGTTGTAGTCGGAGTATACCGGTAATAATGTTTGTCATTGCTGCTATACCCTTCTTGTGTAGATGAGCGTTTGTCCCTTCGCTGTCATGTCATTCTGTGCACCATCTTCGACTTGTTACCCGAGGTTTTTTACCTCGTCAGTAATGGGGACATCATTCTCGGTCAGCGCGAATGCTTCAGCTTTCTTTTGATCGGTGTAGGCGATACCTTGCTCACCATGTATTGATGGGCATGGTTTTCGGCGGTACTTCATCAGGATTCTGCATTTTCCATGCACCATGGTCTTCTGCCGAACGGGTTGTCCATTATCGGTGTCGCGAGATGCCTGCAGCTCTTGCCGCAGAATTCTGCTGTATCTGTGAATGCACCTTTTGTATATTAGAGCAAGTGTCAGTTGATATCGTCCCTCCTGATCCTGATGAGCTCATGCAAGGATGAGTGATATTAATTATATGAGCAGTCTCGACGAAAGATTATAAACCTCCCCCGCAAATATCCAAACTCTTAACAATCTAGGTAGGTACCTATAGATACTTTCAACTAGAAAGAGGGCTGATAAGAGTGACTATGAAAGACCAAAAAGGTGATTAATAATATTTCGAAGACTGCTCATATAATTAAGATCACTTCTCCTTAAATCAAATCGCGTCTTGCGATCATAAGGTTTGTTTTTGACTATTTTACGTACAATTGAAAAAGGAATTTTGGTCTAATCTGGTGTTGCTTGTAATAATTTCTTTCCCTCGAAACCAAACTTGAGATGTAGATTTCTACTTACATTGAAACATACTCTCTGTACTTCAATATTCAAATTCATCAGAATCTTATTCACATTGTTCACCACCGCTATTGGAATCACTACACAGGAAAATGTCTGCGTTTTTATCACACTCGTTATTACTATTATCACTTGTCCAAGGACGCCACATTTTAAACAAATAACAAAAATTTTGTAATTATAACTTCACCAATATCGAATTTCAACACTCAAATAGCGATCAGTTCTTGAACTGAACATTGACGGCACAACGACGTTACTCATCGCTACATTCTATTGGTTACCGTAACATGAATTCAAATTTAGTTTTATGACTCTTCAGCCAATCATAAAACTTGGTTAATAAAAATTATCCAATACGAACCGCCAATTCTTGAGTCCACGTGGACTGATTCGTTGCGGTATAATTCCTTTGTGTTGGTTTATATGGCCTTTGACTTCGCCGACCGACACATTTAAGATTACTATATCGGTTACTTAGACTAAACCGTGAATTATTTTTCCAGAATACTGGACGTTTTCACTGTATTGCTCCTCGCAGGCGGCGCTTATCTTCCAGATAATACTCCTTATCGACCATACGACCATGAGTCAAGAACTTTTAATGCATTGCACCAAGGTAATCGAAGAAAACACTGAGGAAAATCTTGACAGCTGATCCAACTTGGCGTGCCTTTTTCGGTCTTGGCTCTTCTGGACTCTTCCATTAGATCGATTGGAATTTGGTTTCGATGTCATAAGAATGTACCCACGATTCGTCACCAGTCGTGACCCTTTCAAGTAAATCTGGATCATCGTTGACTTCATTCAACAATTCCTGAGCGATGCTTATCTCATGCGAAGATTTTTTTAACAAATTCAGGAAATTTGGAACGAACTTTGCTGCCACACGCTTCATGCTCAAAAATTTCCGAAATTGCATGGCATGAGCCAAACGATATGCCGACATCCTCAGAAACTTTTCTAATAGTGATTCTCGATATTTTATTCCATTGTTTTTTATTTCAATAAACCGCATCAACTCTTTGGGTCATTAGCGGTGGAATTGATAAATAACATTTATAACTTCCCAATTAAATATAAAGTATGTAAAAATGGAATGATTTTGTTACTATTACTATAGTCTAACATTTCTTTCAAGTTAGGGGATATCTTGAATGTGTCTCTGTCAATTTGGAATAGAAGGCATTGCACTATAATATGTTTCACATTTAGTTGAACTTCTCAAATATCACAAGGTGGTTCATTTTGTCCAGAAGCAGGTATTCGTGTGTGAGCTTTGTGTATCCTAGGCGGAGTCTGGTCATTGTCACTTGTTCTCTTCTTTTCGTTAAATGATTTTGTCACGGTCCTACGTTTGGTTTGACTTCTTGTAGTTTCGATTGTGAGGTCTGCCAATCAGTATTTCAGACGTTCTTCATCTTGATTTTGATTTAGGATTTTATGTCTATCGAAGGAGTGTATTGCAGCGTAACCCGGTTCGGATTATTGCTTCTCGAGAACTTTTATCGGCCGACTCATTTCCAGTTATTCCTATATGTGAAGGAACCCAAAGTAATATTATTTCTTTGTCCAATGATTGGATGATAAAAAGTTCTCTTTTAATCAGTCTTCCTATTGGATGGTTTACGTATATTCGACGAAGTATTTGTAGAGAGCTTAATGAATCTGATATAATCAGGAACCTTCTAGATAGGCTCGATTTTGCGAATCATAGCGCTTAGAGGATTGCGAAGAGTTTCCCTGTGAGAATCGTATTGTTTTCCGGTAGTTTATAGGTTAGGGTAGTCTCAGGTGTAACAACTGCTGCTCCTACTCTAGAATCTGTTTTGGATGCATCTGTGTAAATTTCCATGAATTCTTCATGATGTAGGATTTCACGGAAGTTCTGGATTATAATTTGTGTGTTTGTGTTGGTTTCATTGAATTGAGATAGGAGGGTATTAATGATTGGTTGGTGTATCATCCAATTGGTAGGGGTTAATAGGTTCATGAGGTATAGAGGGGAGAATATCTGCATTTGAAGTGGCCTCATGTACCTCCGAATTTTCTCATAGAAAGGTGGGTCGGTTCTTGGTGCTGATAGAAAGCGTGTCGTTATTGTGTTTCTATATTTTGGAACGTTGTCGAGTGAAGCTTTTCTGCCTCGTAGGACATGCTTAATTGTTGTCTTCTGTGTTGTAGGGATGGTTCTCCGATTTCACATTCTAATCTTGCAATGGGTCCTGGTTCTGTAAGCTTCTAGGATAGTGCGTAAAACTGAATTATGAAGGCTATCCAAAGGTTTCAGTACTGATGGTTTTGCGGAGGCACACGCAATTCAACCATAATCAATCTTGGAGCTCTATATAGAGTGAGAAGGGTTGATCCCTCTGCACCCCATTGTTTATGGGCTAAGTATTTCAAAAGGTTGAGCTTTTTGTTACACAAAAGAATGATATGTTTGATGTGTGCTTTCCAGTTGAGCTGTTGGTCGAATATCATTCCTAAAAATTGTATGTTGTCCGTGAAAGTTAAGTTTATGTTGTATAATGTGACTGTTGGTGTCTCTACTGTCTTCTTTTTCGAGAATAATATGCATTTCGTTTTATCAGGGGAAAAGGTGAATCCTGTAGTCTTAGACCATGTTTTGTTACAGAAAAATCATCTAAGACTTCGTGTCCTGCAAGAGCAAGAATATTTTTACACGATTAAAATTCGATAGCAGCTTCCTTAATGAAAATGTGTCGATTTGACACGAAAATGCTGTGTTCCTGGTATCTAAAAATAAAGTTTACAGTCTTAAAGCTGTGAACGATACTGCTGAAATAGCTGTGAAACTTATTCAGGACTTTCACGGCTTAATAACGGCGAATGAAGAACAAAAGCAGTTTTTGCTATGTTGTGTACCCGGACTTAAGAAAGCAACCTTAAAAAGAAAGTTCCCTAGCCAATTATTGAATGTTTTTAATTAACTTTATCTAAATTCAGTTACTATTTAAATGTCTTTATTATAATTGAGTAACATACTAATTCGTATAAAAAACTTACTATTTTCAAAAAGTTTGGAGGGTAGTCGGCACAGGTTAAAATGCGCCTGGGAAGCTCAAATTTCATATTTAAGTATGATTATGAAAAATAAAAAACTTAGGGGGTATGCGTATTGATATCTGAAAAACAAAAAAAATGCCCTTATAAGGGACACCCTACTGTATACATTTCAAAATATTCAGTTTGAAACTCAATCATAACTGATCATTTTTTTATTAGGTGGGTTCCTGTTTATACAGATGAACAACAAAACTTGGCAGTTATGTCAATTGGATTCTTATTAAATGATAGAAATACCGCAGTGGTATGGAGGGGCCCTAAGAAAACAGCAATGGTTAAGCAGTTCCTTTCTGATGTATGTTGGGGTAACTTGGATTATTTAATCATTGATACACCACCAGGTAGACTATTATTTCAGACATATTTCATTTAAAAATTCTTTGACATTTTCAGAAAACTTCAAGTTAGAATAAGTATTTTCAGTATTCATAATGACAAAATGTGTTCTATCAAATCACGAAATATAATAAGAATTGGTTCCTTTCCGTCTGTAGGTGGCTGAACCCTTCACAAACACCTTGAGATAGGTCATAAAATTGATTTCAGCAGCTGAACACTGATCACTAGTATACAACTCCAAGAAACCATAATCATAAGGAAGGCAATTGAAATTGAGAAGATCAGCACTCTAATCAAGAGAGATGACGCGCACTACTTTTCAGCTGCATGTAAAAAGATCTTATTCAAAATCAAGGCCAGTATACCACCAACAGCAAGCACACCCAGAACAGTAACCAAGTTGCCTCTAGTCGATAGAGATGCATCACACTACCCATATATCCCACCAAGCATGCGCGCCATCAACCAATCAGAAGATTCCATGTCACAACTACAATTACAACAACTTATAAATAGGCAAACATTGAAAAAGATGTCTACAGTATCAAGTTCAGCTGCCAAACAGAATACATGAACTCACATGCATACACACACACACACACAAAAAACCATGAATCTCCAGGATGTATACTGACATTAATGTCAAAATGCCAATTTTTCTAAAATGTCCCGTAAAGTTCTCATTGTATTTTAAATTTGCTAACAAAACTGGAAAGCTATGGAATTAGAGGAGTTGCCTTGAACCTCCTCTCGTCCTATTTTCCAAATCGTACCCAGTAATACCCAAAAACCAGATATCCGCATGTCATGCAATTAACTTTGGGTTCCCACAAGGGCCCGTCTTAGGGCCCCTACTATTTATTATATATTTCAATGACCTGTCCTCTAATCTTGACAAGAGAGTTACATCAATTTATTATGCTGATGATGCAACATATATAAGTAGTGTATCCCACAAAAACAACACAGCATAAACTCTCAACCAAGCAGAAAAATTATAAAAAACTGGTTTAATTGTTATCATTTATTCCTTAACGAACTTAATGAATCAAAAACTCCACTTCACCATCTGAGGACCACGTTAAGATTTTAGAGCTGAAACTGGATAACAAAGTTTTGCTTCTCATATCGAGGATCTACCTAAGCACTTCGTGAAAGCTACAAATGCTCTCAGGCAACTAAAGCTGAATTTGTATACAGACCATCTAAGAATGGTGTTTAAAAAAATATGTTTAAAATATGTTTTTTCCATTAACCAGCTATCGCACTCCTACAAACGACAACCCTCCGAAGTCTAAACTTGTGCGAGGTAAGGACTAACGATGTCTTACCTTTTAACGTGTGTTTCCTAACACGGGTTGGACTATAGCAAGTGAAAATCGAGCGGGCGTTTCGACGTGGATCTATAGTATATGGACATATGCCTTGATAATCTGAGGAAACACAGGTCACAGTCACAAAATATTCATAATGCAAAAAAAGTCATTCGAATAATAATATCAAGTAAATGTGACCACTTTAAACCACTGTTCAGGAAATGTTACTTCATTATGGAGTGCCTCCTTTATGTAAAAAAAATAATATGTCAAAGAACTCACTGTCATACTCACTCTTATAATACAAGGAAAAATAGTGATATCTACCCTCTACTATTCAGACTTACAAAAACACAGAACTCCTTTAGATTTCTGGGCATATAATTGTATAATGCTCTGCCACAAAAAAATAAAAAATGTCAATATGTCTTGTGCATCATTCAAAACTAAAATGCAAACATATGCATGTGAGTAGGTAATACTGTTCCTCATTGGGACTACTATCCTGTTTTTTGGTTTTAAAATTTTTATACTTCATGTCTTCAATCATGATATGTACCTTGTTACTTGTATGTTCATCATGTGAGGCGTGTTTTACACTATTTTATTTATCTTTGTGATCCATATCACTATCTGGAAGAATGTATACTTGTTTAATTGTTAACATGAAATAAATATTTCTATTTCTGAAAACACACTTATGTAGCTTTTTTTGCACTACAACTGTTGGCTATGAACTGTCACGAAATATAGTTATCTCAATATGTTTCTACTACACTCTTTCAGAAATTTTTAGGGCATATACCGTAGTAGCATTTAGTGCAAAGAAACTCAATTTGTTTGACCCAGTTGAGGTTAAAATCAATTACCAATCCAAGCATTTTTTATTGTTCTTAATATTCAAAGGTTGTCACATTTAAAGGAATGGTTCTTTCTGAGAGTCTTGACCTACTGAATGAAGTGCATATAGTTTTGTCTTCATTTAGGCAGAGTTTACTTTTTGCACTCATCAACTAACTTTGGCATACAATTGTTCAGCGAGAGGAACACAGCTCTCATAATTATTATGTGTGATCAAGATGTTAGTATCATCAGCAAATGAAGCTAATGTACAGAAGTAATTGTTTCTAGCAATGTCGTGAAAAAATTCATTTATAAAAATAATAAACAAAGTTGGACCTGAAATGGACTTTTGGGGTACATCACTAGTGACGACAGCCAAATTTAAAACCTTGACTTTTTTTGAAGTGATCAGATAAATACGAATCAAATCAATCATTAAGTATAGCTCTAATAATATATCTCGATAAGAATTTGATGTTTAACACCACAAATCTGTTTTATACATAGACAAAACATAAACAACGCAAAGCTTGCATAAAAATATAAATTTAATTTTTCAACAAAGTATGAGTAAAAAGCAGAAGGTTTTTATAATAGTTTCATAATAATGGTCTTCAACAATTTGAATCATGATTACTGTTTTATATACGAGTATGAGGGTAAAAGAAACTAAATTTGGGTAAAATCACCTTATATTCCAAAAGTATAAAGTCAAGAATGTTTTGTGGTTAATACTAAAGAACTTAACAGTCTCCTTGCATTATGAATGGACTGACCCGTTACTTGATGAAAATTAATTACACTATCTATTATAATAATTACACAATTTTAAAAAACATTTTTATTTCTATTCAGAAATTATCATGGATAGATAGACTGATGATTGAAAGAAAATTGTGAATAAACTTATTGTATATAAGTCAGAAATATTGCTTGGTAAATTTCTCGAAAAGATTTGGCCTGTTCTGTCGACAATTTATCTCGAAAGTAAAGTGAAAATTTCAAAAGCAAATCAGAAATTATATTCGAGAAGCCATATAAGGAGTCGATTGAATGATTAATGTATGTGAAATAGGGATCATTTCAGTAAGCATTTACAGTAGATTTCAATAACGTATACCAGAAGAAATTTGAAATAGACGTGAAAGGCTTTTTGATATATGTAAAGAGTTTTTGGTTTCCTACATCATGGGTGACAAAAACAGGCTACAATAAATTTGTCATGAACCGAAGCAGCAGACATACATACAAATTTTGAAGCCATAACACATAAACACAAATGTAAAATATAATTTTACTAAAAAGTCCGGAAAGGAAGGTGATATACTGACAAAATGATTGGCGATTGTCAACAAATTGTAACAAAAATTTTTTGAACTAATAAACCCCCAAATTATTCAATTTCATGTAATGAGTAAAAAACTGTAATTCAAATCAACTTAGGTAAATAATGAATACAGTTCAGAATCAGTTTAATCTTCGGGAAAGAAAGTTTTTGGCTTTCTACTACTCCATCTTGATACAAAGAAGAAGGATGAGGGAATCTTCCAAAGAAAGGAAGGAAGCAAATCTATACATGGATGTGTAGATCATACAAACAGTTTAATCTTCTTCATGGTGATCGAAACACGTTTCGAGGTGGTAAAATAATGGTTTGATGTTGGGATAAAACTCCAGTAATATTCAGTGGATACAATGTTGATCATTAGCCTATTTTGATTTGTAACTTTTTTTTTTCTTGGATTACAGTAATATTTGTTTAACTTTCTTTCTTTCTATTTTTTTCCAAATTAATGGCTTTAATGATTTCAGGAACTTCTGACGAACACATAACGGTAATGGAGAATTTGAAATCTGTTAAACTAGATGGTGCGATAATAGTAACAACTCCACAGCAGTTATCCATTGAGGATGTTAGGAAAGAAATAACATTTTGTAAAAAGACTGGTATTCCAATCCTGGGACTAATTGAAAATATGAGCGGGTATGTGAGTTTTATAAAATATTGTTGACTAACTACACTGTAAAATAATCAAACTCAAATTTATTTCACTGTTGAAACAAAAAACACTTTAACTTAAACTTCAACTATTATTCAAATGTCTATCGCCTTGTTAGATCGCTTTGCACCACACTGTCCGCCAAACTTGACTATATCGATATGCTCGTAGGGCACCCACTGAGGTAACGCTTCAACCTTCCTCTTTGCCTTGTTGTCGGTCCCTTCCTCGAAGAGCACAGGCCACAGTGTTTACACCACTCCTCCTCATATCGGCGGCAATTGACCCAATAGTACCTCTCGCGCACCCTCGCTAGCCCGTTAGTTAGGGAAGCTATTGATTATACTGTAGACGATCCCTCCCGATATTGCAGGCTCCGACACTCTATGGAATGAGACCACCATGTTCTCCGTTAATGGGTGAACAATTTTTTCATTCAATCCACCCCAGACAGGTAGGAGTACACCGTGAAAGGCGGAACTGATGTCTGAGGACTTTCTTACCTCCACCACCTCTCAGTCACGAATCCATTTGTCCTTGTGACAGAAATCAGCCGCTAAGGTAAGGTAGCTAGGCTTCAACCTGTCTGAACTGAAGATGACTTTCCACCACCCTCACTAGAGTTCTATTCACTCCTAAATGCCCTCCAGTGCGACTATCGTGGAGCTGTTAGTGTTTGAGTATATTCGGGATATATGTCTTTGGAAGGATCATCTGGAATTTGTGGGTTCTTCCATCCGATTTCCGAGTGAATAGGTCATCTCGAATGCACATGTTGTCTCATTAAAGCTGGTAACCCTTTTCCTGCTGGTCGTGCTTTGAAATCTCTTGCCATTCCGGCCTCACTCTTTTGTCAATCAATTCTCGTTCTTGACCAGATCCTCCTTCTGCTCTACGATGGTCTCTTGCCTTGTCATGAAGGTAGTGTCACCCTCAGAAGCTATTAATGTCTGTACCACACCATGGTCAAGTGATTCTTCAGATGTTTTGTCCGTATCCCTGGACAAGGACAAGGGACCCGTACAGGTTGCTACCCGCCGGGTTAGAGGGAACCCGAAGCAACGGAAGGTAGGGTAGCTTATCTCCCTATCAGAGGTGTCCATAAAGGAGTCTCTGCCTGATATCTTGTCAAGTCTGGCAGAAAGTTTTTCTTCTGGTAACTGGGTATCATTGTCCTGGCGTTGACAAAATTTACATCTGGATGTCGGGCATGGTCTTCTTGAGAGGCCATCTGCGTTTCCAGCTTTAGCCACATCTATGATTCAACTCTATGGCGTCACTTAAAACTTCAATATCTTCAACACAATGATTTGATGTTCTGGAATCAACAATCCAGTATTTTTCATTTTGAGTAGGCCATTGCTATAGTATGCTATCTATTCAAAAACTTCTTGATCATTATCATCATTATTTCCCGAGATTGGCAATTCTTCAGACATTTTGCTTATCAGTTTTCGAACCAGTACATGTTTCTGTTTGGAAGTGAATGAACTGGACATTTAGATAATAAATGTACTCCTTGTTGGCAACAATAGCAACGAATCTGTTGTTTTTTTTTTCATTTTTGATCCAAAGACAGTCGGACCATTTTGACCAACTACAACAATGGAATCTGTGTTTCCTCTTTCAATATATTCATCTAACAAACGTTTTTTTTTTTTAATCTACAGTGATTTTGTCAGAAGATACTATCAATCCTTTTTAACCTATTTTATATAGGAATCGGCAACACACTGTATTATAATAGATTTTGTTCTGCAATCCTACTATTCCTCATCGATGAAGGATCATTTGTAAGATACTCCCAAACACCATGTTTCTCAAAGTACACCTGAAACTGTGTGATTCCATACTTTTCCCTTTTTCTTGTATTTTCTTGTAGACATACTTGGCTGTAAAAATGGAAACTTTCAGAAGTTTTTCTGTCTATGAAACCTTTTATAAAATAGAGTTTGTAGACATTATTGACAATTCCAAAACAATCCTAAGAAGCTCCAACTCAATTTTCGACGCAGGTTTCAATAACCAAGTTGGTGTCTTAAGGTGTCAATTCTGGTGTTAGGGAGAAGTGCTTGTTTTGAATTTACTCTACATCAGTGGTACCTTCTTTCTTTCATATTGTTACGAAATATCTAACGTCGCCGCTGACCCAATTCCACGAAGGGATCTGTATTCAGGTAGACCATTACGTCACACGCACGTCTAGGCGATTAACTGGAAATTTATAGCAAGCGAATTTCGACGATTTTCTTAGAATTTCGATATAAATCGAT
>WOGN01006306.1:2130-12531 GCA_015342105.1 Leptinotarsa texana | reverse complement strand
TATATTTTCGACAAAAAAATAAGGGAGTTGAGAGAGTCCGTAATTATCAAAAACTCTTTACCAGGTGTCATTTTAATGAAGGAAAGAGCTTTATAGAAGGCATAAACTTCTCAAGTGAGAATAGTGGCAGAATCATGTAAAGAAAATTTACAGGCGGTCTCGTTCGTTACGAATGCACATCCTACACCACGAATTGGTTTTAAGGCGTCAGTGAAGATTTTCTGGTGAAGTGGGTACTCAGATATTATAGTTCGGTAATCAGCTTGGATCAGCTGGGGATTTGTGGTCGCTTTGCTCATGGATATTAGTTGAGTATTTATATTTGGTAAGGGAATATGCCATGGATGAGTTCTTTTTGAAAGTTTGGATTGGATTTGTGGAAATGCTTGCATCTGTATGAGGTTGAGGGAAAGCATTTTTCGTTCATGGAATGGAATATTTGCTTTTTAAGTGAAAGTGACTGGGACATTGAAAGATTGCCGAGTTTGATAGGCTTGTCGCCTGGCTGTATATGATACTGTCAGTTTATGTCTTCTAAGCTTTAAAGGTAACTCTCCAAGTTCACGGAGTAGTCTGTCAACCGGGCTTGTAATAAATGCTCCAGAGATAATTCTGAGTGCGTTGTTTTGTATTGCATCCAGAGCTTTGAGAGTGCTCGAGTAGCAGACAACTAGCATATGCAGACGTAGTCTAATTTTGGCCTTATTAAAGTTCTATATAAAGTCAATAATGCCCTACCATCTGTGCCCTACTGTTTATTTGTTAAGCATTTCAACAGGATTAGCCTTTTTTGACACAATGTGAAAAGATATTTAATATAGATTTTCCATGACAGTGACTGGTCAAATATCATTACCAAATATTCTATTACATTTGTGTATCGTAGTGTTTCATTCTTGAAAGTTGAGGTTGGTGGATGTTGGATTTTATTCGGTCTTTTCGTGAAGATAATACGTTTAGTTTTATTGGAAGAAAATTGAAAACCTTTGGAAAATTGTTTTCATGTGTGAAGCTCTGCCCCCAAACATACCCTGAAGTTGTTGACCTCCATTAAGAAAAGAGCCCCCCGTCTGATTGGAGACGCCAACATCAGTGGCAACATCGATAGCCTGTAACATCAAAGGAAGGTTGTAGATTTGTCCCTCTTTTATAGATATTTTCACGGGAGGTGTTCAAGTGACTTGGAACATTTGATTCCATCAAGAGCGATACATATCAGAAATACGCGACTGTGGCTGCTCATCGTGTTGAGGCTTAACTCTGTACACCTCGAACTTCACTGTTCAAGAACTCTCTCAACTGGAGAACTGTGTTGATGTTTTTCCAAATGGATTTAATCTCCAGCGATTCAAATCCGATGTGAATCGCTATTTTTGCAAAGGCTTCGCTCTGAGAGCGCCGTACGGATTTTTCATTAATGCTTGTGTTTTGTCCTTGAAAAAAACACAAAGTGAGATTACCACTGGTATCTTGAACTACTGATATGGATGAATGGTGTGTGTACTTATAAAGGGAATCATTTCAGTTGATTGATATACTGATTCTAAGAACAGTTTCCAATATTTTGCTATTTGCTAGGCATGTTCACGAATTTTCTGATATGATTATCGCGTTGCCTTTCTGTGAAAAAATATTCCAGAAGAAGCACTAAACAATGTATGTTTCTAACTATAGGAATGTTATTTACTAGTGATGCGCCGAATATTCTTGAATCAAAGAAATTCTATGAATAAATCTAATGGAATGAAGCAATTCAACTTCAATCAACATTCATTTTTAAATCTCAAATCAAAACAATATTTATCTTTAAACATTTATCGAATCAATATTTATTATTAAACTCAAAGTCGACATTTATTTTTGAAATTGGTATCAACATAACATAACATAACAAACATAATTTATAAACCTCAAATCAATATTTAGGCCGAGGCCGCAATACGCTTTTTTCTCGTAAGCTGTATATCACCAAACTGCGAAACCACCCGAAACGCAACCACTACGGTTGAGAATCGCGAAACTGTCCACGATTTTCAGTTTGAAGATGGATTTCAAGAGAGCTTTATGAGTTGTTATGTCATTAAAAATTTTGCAAGTATTGGGTCCATCCACTGACTAGCCGAAGATTTAAAAAAGGTTTCTTTCATGAAAAGTATAAAGATTTCCCGTGTGGTCACCTGGATCTACACTGCAATAATAATACCTGTGTTAACGTACGGAGCCATTGCATGGGGACCACAAGTTCTACAAGCAACGGCCATCCAAAAATTATATCAAAAACAGTGACTGGCAATGGAATTGCCGCGATTAGTACGTTCTCCTGTACGTTAAGGAGGTTTCGTTAATGGCTATGGTACGATTGCGCATGACTGGTGTATAACTCGAAGTAGGAATGGGTCAATTGAAGCTGGGCATACGGCAGGAAACGCTCACTGCGCAACCTCTGCTGCAGGCAACTGGTGATGCAAATGAACCCGGGTTTGTGTTTAATAAATCCTACAAAATAGAAATAAAACAGAACACAGTTCCAGATACTACAAATGCAGATGTATCAAAAATCAAAGAAGGCTCAGGATGTGTTGTGTACTCCAGATCACTCAGCCTAAGGATTGGGTGGGGAATGGGAGAAAATACCAGGTTGGTCCAAACAGAACTGGCTAGTATCTCAATCGCCACAAAAAAAAAATAACCAGGTGAGGAATTTCTGGCAAAAACATAAAAATCTGCACTGACAGCAGACCAGCCCTATTAGCCTTGAATAGACAACGTGTTACCTCAGGGCTAGTACTAAAGTGCCTCCAAGATTTAGCAAAAGCATCGGCAGATAATAACAGTATCCTGAGGTAGGTTAAAGGGCACGACAGGAGTAAAGGTAATCGCATTGTCGACTCTTTAGCCAAGAAAGCGGCCGGACTAAGAATTTAAAGACCCAGTGGCACCTACTGCCTAATGTCTTCGACAAATGGTGAACTAGCCAAATGTTACATCCATACTAAAACTCTAAAGATATGGGATGGAATCAAAAGAAGCAATCTTACTAGGATCACCCTGGGCGACCCGAAGAAATATCTGGCGATGACCAGAAAAAATTTACGCTCAACAGAAGGAATTCTGACTGGCCATTGTCAATTAAGAAAACACCTCCATAATATGGGGCTAGTGGACACACCTTTATGCAGGATGTCTGAACAGGAAGATGAAACTTTCAGGCATGTCATATGCGAGTGTCCGGAGTTACCGTCAATAAGAGAGTGTGTTTGGCGAGTCTTGACCTACACCTGCCAATATAGAGTAGATGTCTCCAAGTGACCTGTCCATTTTTCTGGGAAGATGAGCTAGGAGGACGACTCGTTGGGAGGATGTACAATAGGTCACATGTAGCCTAAGTGCTGTGTGCTCACACTTTCCCTAACTACTCTACAAATACAGAGAAAACATGAGAAATTTTTCCACTACTGTCAGATGACAGTAGCCTGTTTCGATAAAATTTCGCATATTGTACGTTTCCCATCACCTACATGAATACAATATTTCGTTCATGTATTTCACCAGAAGAGCGGAGACTCTTACGGTGTACCGAGTAATTACAGAACCTCCCGCGATTGCCGCGTCAAATGTGTGCGCTCCAATATAAGTTTTATGAACTTCAAATATTACCGTGGTTTTTTCCGCTAGCCATTCTGTAACAAGAAATGGTTTTAGTTTCACTCGCGGGAAAAACCGTCAGTGCGGCTACTGCTGTTAGTTTTCTTTACTAACCGAATCAGACGGTTACAATCCGCAACGGTTTAGCCATAGTGCCTAAGCCTTAGACCGAAAATGTAGCCGAATATCCGGTTCCGTAAAGGTTAAACCGAATAGTATTCGGTATTTGGTTATTCGTCACATCTCTATTATTTACTAATGTCAAATTATCAATATTCATCTCGAACAATACTCTTCAGATATTCTTAATCGTTTCAAAACCAGTAGAAAATTTAGAAATTGCTTACCATTTTTTTGACAATTGTACTATTCCTCACGATAATTACCTTTTGTCCCATTCAAACTTTTTCATATCTGTCATGGTTTACAATATAGTAATGTAACACCTCGATAAAATGAACGACCTGTATATTGAGAAACGAATTTCGACAACCATGGCTGGCTTGAATTTAATAAAGCAGACAGACGTGCTGGTACCATTGTTAGAAACCCAACAGAGATTTCTCATTCTCTTGACGTTATATTATACGAAATGGTAAACCGAATTGTTAACAATATTATTGAATCATTCATGATATACGAAACACCTTGTTGTCAAGGAAGTAATATAATGGAGATGAGCTCGGATTTGATTATCACATACGACGACAGGAAACTGATGGAATCGTTGTAACAGAGACCGTGTAAAGGGAACTATTTCTTAATTATGTTGCTGGAGTTCCCATGTTGAGGGAAACCCTGATATTTGTTTTCCAAAACATGATTTCAATCAACTCATGACGAGTCTTGATTGCAGTGAGATTTTAAAATCCAATTTTTTTATTTTACCTTGTGATGACAGTTAGAGAACGAACCTGATCAAGAGTGTCAATGTCATCATTGATTTCATGTTCATTGAATTCCCCATCACAATGAAATGGACAAGGTCAGAACTTAAACTGTTTCGAATTTCGTCAAATTTGTCGCTGGTTGAAGTTCTGACTTGATATTTTCTGATGATGGTTATTCAGAAAAAAAAATTAGCGATTTGGAGGAAAGAATAGACTTTCATATTTGATGGAATTTTAATTGATGTCAAAAAAATGCAAAGCAGTTGAAATTCTGATTTGTGATATTTTTTAAATATATTCAGTGTTAGAAAATATTTAAATAATGATTGACTTATATTTCAAGATGTTTTTGGGCTCATTAACAGTGTTCTGCAGGCTTCTACACCTGCCAGAGTCTGAATAATCCCCGTTTTCTATTACGAATGAAGATTGGAGCTTATTCAAATATCGGTCCGCATGAGTTGGTTTTCTGTATACTTCATGCCCGAGTCTAGCACTTCCACGATTCCGATTCCTTTCTTCCATGTTTCCAAACCAAGAAAGTATCATGGATATATCGTACTCAGCAGATCGGCGAATCTTCTGGAGGTTGTCGCTCGAATTGTTCCATTTAGAACTTGGCAACTACTGAACTCAGAGGAGTTACCATTGCAACTCTTCCTCTCTGCTCATAGAATTTACTATCTCCAATGGAAGTATGATGATGTTGAGCAATGCTCAAATGACTCCAAACCAAATCAAATTTCCAACAACTGTAGACTCATTTTGAAAATTATAGTTTATTATATTCACAAACAAAATAAACTCAATAATATGAATATGAAAAATGTGCCATATACAGAATTGAAACACTCGTTGAAAACTGGTTCATTCTAAAATAGAAAACATTATCGCATGAATGATAATGTATTATACCTAAATTCAATAGGTTGAGCTATCAATAAGTAAATATTCAACATTAGGAAAAAAAGTGAAATCGTGAAGCTGTTAAAAATATTTTCTTCTACATAAAACGTTAAACCTTGATAATTTTTCTTGAGTTCCCTTGCTTTATGCTATGGTGGTAACTGGATTATCAAATTGTTTCATACGACTTTTTCCATACAGATTATGAAACCTTTCTGAATTTGAACAAAATCACTCGATTCATTTGTATTTTCATTCTTCAGGAAGCAATTTCCACAGATCCAAACTCCAAAAGACCTATCAATACAATATCATATAATATATCTATGACAAACTGCACTCCAATCTGCTCAATGTTTTTTTGACAAAAATGTGGGAAACTTTCAAAGAAAGGAAGGAAGTAATCAATTCGAAAATAAGTAAATCTATATATGGATGTGTAGATCATGCAAAGAAGTAACTTTCAGACACAAACTGAAAGAAATTTCTCCTAAAACAGTTACTTTCATATAAATATTGAATTACAAGAAAGAAAAAAATGCTTTCGAAACAAATATTTTAATTTTTATATAAACAATGAATTGTACAGAAGATACTTTCCTCTACTCAGTTTGTATTCCAAAAATTTGTTATGGAATAAAATCAGATATCATTCACATAAGTTCTACTTTAAATGAATGGTAACGAATTGCACTTACATGGAACACTGTCATCCTCATTCGTAGATATCGATGTTTCGCCATAAGACACTTGCCTTAGGGCTCTTCAGTATCAATCTGGATAACATTACAGAAGCTACACACAACTCATTCATGAATTACGATTTTTAATGTCACCTAATGAGTTTGATCTACTTATGTCATCGATGACATATTAGTTTTTCTCTAGATATCTGTCCTAGAGGACTCAAGCGGTCGTTGAAGTCTGCTTTATTCTCCGAAATGGTATGCAGTATGCCTGGACCTTGCAGAGTTAGTTCAGGTCGATGATTCGTTTCTCTTTTTGTTTTGACATCTTCATTTCTTGTTACTTCACTTATATTCTCACCAAACGTATTTATTTTCTTGTTACTATTATTTGGTCCTCCACTTCTTTCCAAATTACATTTTGTTCTTTCTGTTTTTGCCCAATTTCTTGTCGTTTCCTTTCAATTTTCTGTTACAGTAGGCATTTTACCATTCACATTCTTTGTTTTATGACTTCCTCTGCCAAATTTTTCATTTCAATACCATTTTCAGTCCCACCGTCACCACTATCCCGTACTACTAGTTGCCACCATCGATATGACAATAAATAAGTAGGTATAGGTGGTATATCATTCCGATTTAATTCAATAATAATAAAAACTTGCTTCAATCACCTTTAAAATTATCGTACTCGTTTCTGCCGCTTGTCACACAGTCGGAGCCAACACTTCAGGATTGCTCCTTGGATATAAAAATATTCATATGAATTAACCTTTAAAACGTTAGCAGATAAAGCGTTGAATGATTGTACAGAACTATGTATTTCATGATATTTCATTAGATACTTCATTTCTTCATTTTTTATTATTACTGAAATCCCAATCCAATTTCAAGTATTATTTTATTTATAAGAGAACATTGGGCTCTTCTGGTAACCGTAAGTTGAGTCGCCAATATGATATATGAATGAACACGTTTGGGCTTTGGTTTCTGAGATTTTTGACTGAATGCGAAAATTTTAAACGAAACACCGAAAAATGCATATCTTTCTAATATCAAAATATTTTTGTATCATTATCCAAGACAATCATGACCACCGATGTAACATCAATAGAAACCTGTATACACCTCAGCGAGCTTCATAGAGTATATACCTTCTTTGGAGTATTGCTCACATTTATGGATCCGAAACGTATTTTGATTGTGGCGAAACCAAACACCATGAGCAACTTTGGCGATATTTTCATACTCAGGACCGGTTCCTCAATAACCCGCTGAGTTTCAATCTGAACCCAAAATTTCGGGACAAAATATTCGTTTTTTTATCAAGGAAAAACCTAAGCACTACAGAAAAATCCTCAAGGTTCTCTAAGAGTGGTGCTTGTGCGAAAGTAGCGATTCCTATTGGATTGGATGTATCGCTAAAGACCAAATCTATTTGGAAAAACGTTGTCAGGAAGTTTATTCCACATGAACGCAGTTGTCCAAATGAAATACTTTTCAAACAGTGAAGTTCAAGTTGTACTAAGTTGAACCTCAAAACAATGAACAGACACAATCCGTCGCGAATTTCCGATATGTACCACTTTTGATGAAATCAGATGTGAAATGTCACTTTGAAGACTTCCCGTGAAAGTATCTATGGAAGAGAGACAAATTCCGAACCCTTCTTTGATGTTTCAGACCAGGGGTTCTCAAACTTTTTAAGGCACCGTACCCCTTTTTACACAAAATAATCCGGGTGAATGATCCGAGTTGTCAACATTTTATTTTGTATAGTTTCAACACGTGTAACTCACTTAATTGTAATGTTAAAATAAAAACAAAGATATATTGCTTACATACATTTTATTACATTATTACATTTTATTACATTATTTTATTACAATAAAAACACACAAACCTATAAAAAAAAGCTCTATCTTTAAAAGAAATTAGTGAGAAGGCTTGTTTCTGTTTGCATAGTTCATCAATATTAGGTTCCAACTTGGTAAAATATAATCTTAAATCAACTTCAAAATTTAATTTGTTTCTATATTTACTCGTAAGATATGTTAAACTTAAAAAACCTCTCTCACATAAATAAGTGGTGGAAAACCCAATAAAAATTTAACAGCAGTGCTAGAGATTTCTTTGTGTTCTTTTCTAACACCCATCCAGAAATTCAAAAATGTATTATCAGAACTCAAATATTTGTTTTTTAATGTGTGATCAGACGAAACTTCAACAAGCTACTTCTTTTCAACAATAGACAGGTTAGTATCCGTAGCAACAACAACGATTGGATCACGTATCTAGTCATACTGTTTCGCCAAAGGTGGAAAGTACTCTCTTATCCGTGTTAGGAATCACATGTTGAAAGGTAAGACCTCGTTAGTTCGCACAAGTTTTTCAACTTCTGAGAGTTGTCGTTCGTATGGGGCGACAGCTAATTAACGGAAAAACAGATTTTTGGAGGTGGAGCTGCATACATGAGAACAATACTCCAAAGAATCTGATCTGAGCTTTATAAAGCATCAAAAATTGCTGAGGTATGTACAAGCTTTTGAGAAGCAGCCTTTGCAATTCCAGAGACATGATTGTGCCAAGACATATTGTTGTCCATTCCAACCTCCAACAAACTCATCGAAACAGAAAGTGGAATTGTTTTACCTTACATTATTATATCCGTTTCGGCGACATTTATCTTCCTGGAGAAAACCGATGCCTTGTTTTTTGTGGCATAGAATTCACCTCAATTCGAAATTACTTCTAGATCCTCATTAAGATATGCAACCTCCTGCTGCCGGTGAAGATGTGCATCCGTTGACGATGTCTTGGAAGCCAAATCGAATGACGAAACGAGTGTGCTGTCGTCAGCAAAGCAATATATTGGATTGAAGGTTGAGAAGCTGAAATTTTGATTTATTCACGTAATATTGAAAATTTGGCCATTACCAAGATAATAATAATAATAATAATAATAATATATAATAATACATTTATTTTCCCAAAGATGATAAAACATATAGGAATAGTCACTTATAATTTAATGATCTAAAAATAAAATATTTATCCAATATATAAAAAGCATTGTCGAGTAAATATTTCCTCAAGCGAGTAGTTTCAAAAATAGAAATATTGGCGCCACTAACTTTTACTTTAGGCAGTTTATTGAAAATCCTCAGATTCAAATATTCAGAAGATTTCGAAGATAAAACATATTTACAGTAGAGAATGTGTAAATTAGCTCAATTCCTCGTTTCATAACAATGGACTTGTTGGAATCTAGTGAATTTATTTTTATTTGTGTATAAAATTAAAATACTCGTCATTGTTAAAATTTTTGATTCTTTGAAAATTGGTCTACAGGATGCTCTGCTAAAGGTATCGCAAATAATTTTTGAAATGCGTTTTTAGGGTGGACACACCCCAGAAACATATGCAATATCGTAATCGGAAGGCTACTTGTGCACGATTAATTGTTCACGTAACAAAATGTTCCTAAGACTTTGGAACATAAAACATAATGAGTTCAATTTTGAGATCAAGTTGGTACAATATTCTTTCCAGTTCAAACCAGAGTCAATAGTAATTCGAAGAAATTTAAGTGATAAAGAGGCTCAATGAAGATTTCATCAGTTTTTATTGTTACAGTTTCGCATTGTTTTTGATAATTGTGGAATCATCGAATTATATTTGTCTCAATACTATTGAAATAGAAAGACTTCTGAGCACACCATGGAATGGGATTACCAACTGCAGTTGTACACTTTTGTTTCAAGGTATTTTCACATTTGTCAGAGACAAATACATTGGTGTCACCTGCATATCTAATAAAGCTGGCAGAAGATTCAATATTATCCATGTCATTCGTGTAGAATAAAAATAAAATTGGCCCCAAAACAGAGCCTTGGGGAACGTCCATAGAGATATTTTGATGTGCAGATTTTGTGGAAGATATACTAACAAACTGTTTTCTGTGGGTCAAGAAACTCCATATCCAGTAGAGTTAAACTCCACGAATACCATATTTGTGCAATTTAGACAAGAGTACCTTATGCTGAACGAAGTCAAATGTCCTGCTGAGATCACAGAAGATCCGAACAGGGCACTCACCTGATTCGATTGCTTTCATCCATTTTTCATGAAATGACAACACCGCACTTAGAGTTGAGCGTCCTGGCAGAAACCATGTTGGTTATCTGAGAAGATGCTGTGACATAATGCAAAATTTATGTCTTTGAAGATAAGAATATTCAAAATCCTTAGAAAAGCAGGATGTGACAGTATAT
>WOGN01006305.1:0-12532 GCA_015342105.1 Leptinotarsa texana | reverse complement strand
TATGAAAGTAGCTGTTTCAGGAGGACTTTCTATCAGTTTGTGTCTGAAAGTTACTTCTTTGTATGATCTACACATCCATATATAGATTTACTTCCTTTCTTTCTTTGGAAGATTTCCTCATCCTTCTTGTTTGTATCAAGATGGAGTAGTAGAAAGCCAAAAATTTATCAAGAAGTTTTCCAGTTATAGATAGAATATAAAATTTTTCATCTAGTCCTCGAATTTTTTGGGTGACTACTACACTTTTACAATATATTTAATAGGATAGTTATGAATCGGCAAGTTTTAGTTTTATTGAAGGAATTGCTGCACTAATACGGGATGTTTCAAAAGTGTACGTTTATGAGTAGTACAAAGATTGATAATCTAGTTGAAAGAAGCTTATACATCTACAAGGTGAAACAACAACTGGGTTATTACAAGTACACAGTGACTGGGAAAATTGACGAAAAGATGACACATTCTTTAGGATATGTGAATGACAAAAGTTGAAATATATAAGGCTCTCTTGTGAAATAGGATCAAGACTTGATTAAAAACTACGAGAACAAAATGGATTCATTTAGCCGAGTAATGAATATTAACAGAAAGGTACAAATGTCTCGAGGAGTGGAGAACAAAATCTCCGTCAAACGAATTACAGAATTTGATGATGAGTTTCCTGGTAGCTAATTTCTGGAAATCAGAAGTCAATGGTTTTACCTCTTCAAGTAAGCATTGTTTTGCTGGCATCTGCAAAGTCACTGCACTAACTCAAAATTGTGAGTTTCCAGCAGTACCCGTTGATTTTATTGTGATTTTATTCCTTCCAATATGGTACGCTCAAAAGAAGACAAAGTTGAAATAATTTCATTATATTGACAAACTAATCGAAATTATCATCAAGCCGCAAAATTGTTCAATAATGTTTTCCCGGATAGATACAACTATCTCCTAGTGGGAAGTGTTTTTGTGAAAGTTTACCTCAAATTTCAGTGTGAAAGATCTGATCGCCCAATCGCTAAAACCTAGGAGCTTCAAATTCATAGATAAAGGCCTCTATAGATACAGGCAAATCAACAATGCATGAAATTTTAAAACGACATATATTTCATTCATTTTATATAAGAAATAATTGAAGATGACCCAAATCGAAAAGTACAGTTTTGCCACACAAATCAACTGCATCTATCAGATGTAGCAGACTTTTTTATGAATATTTCTGTTAATAGACACAACTGCGATATCGGAGTATCACAATCGTTGATGGAAAGAAGACCATAACTATACACAACATACTGAGAAATGAAACGTATAGGCCGAAATTATGGGCAATATGGTAATTGTTCCTTTTTTCATTAATGGAAATTCAACCGGACGCTTAAACTTGTAACTTTAAAGAAACGATCACACCTGGGATGGTAGCTGGTATTGAAAATGGTGCTTTTGTCTATGATCCACTTATTCACCAGGATAAGACACCTACGCTCTTTTATGTTATTGCGAGAGAATACACAGATGACGAATTTCCTGGTGGTTAGATCAGGCGTGGAGGGTATATTGAGTGGCTACCAAGGTCCTTCAACCTCTCTTTCATCAACTTATTCTAGTAAGGCTATGTCAAGGCACGGGTATTTTTGAATAAAAACCAACAAGCTTGCATGACTACGATAACGAATCACAGATATGTACGATACTATAACACCAAAAATGCTGGCAAAGATAAGGGAGGGATTTGAAAACAGACTTTGTTTGAATATCTCATAAAATAAAGTGAAACAATTTTTTACAACTGGCATTAATTATGAATCTTCCACAGTATTAGGAAATCCAAAACGAGTGACAGTAGACCTTTAGTTTTTGCTGAAATGTTTGTTTCTCGCTGTCAAGAAATGTCTCATATTTCATTCAATAAGTCTATCAAAGACGGCTTTTTCCAAAAATATGAAAAATTGCACTTGTAGTTCCCATCATCAAAAGTGGTAATAAGTTATTTTATGAAAACTATCGCCCCATATCAAAACTGTGCTTAATTTCCAAACTTTTCCAGTCAATCATTTGTGACTACATATACTTTGATGTTGGATCCTCAATCAATAATGAACAGCATGGATTTGTAGAACATCGCTAGATTGGAGCCAATTTATTTACTTATTTATACTGAGTATCGCTTGAAGAGCATGGATAAAGGCTATCATGTTGATGCCATCTATACCTATTACAGCAAGCCATTCGACAAGATAGAGCATGCAACTTCACTCGACAAGGTGGCGGAAATTGTTATACACGGTGATTTGCTAAGATGGTTTCAGTCGTATATTACAAATAGGTCTCAGGCAGTCACTGTGGGAAGATTTTGTTCTAGATTCATTAACATTATTCTCGAACTCCCTCAAGGCTCCCATCTGGGGCCTTTTATTTTCAACATACAACAGCATACATTTTTTAATGTATGCTGACGACTTGAAAGTATTCCATAGTGTGACATATTCCTACAATCCAATCCTCATTCAGAACGACATCAATAATCTTGTGAGATTCTGCGAGAAAAACTCTTTATTCCTGATTCTTAAAAATTGCACTTTATTACATTTACAAGAAACAACAATATTTACCACTATCAATATCACATAAACAAACAGCAACTAAAAAAAATATCTGAAGTCTAGGACTTATATGACTTTAAGCTATTATTTCACTAGCACATTAACTATATTGCAAAAAAAGTCAATAAAGCTTGTTACGACTTCCGTAATACTAACTCTGTTCGTATACTTTACATGGCTTATATAAATAGCCAGCTCAGTTCTACTTGAGTTATTAGGAACTCCCTGTAAATCTCGTATATTGAAACACTTGAATCTATACAAAGCAAATTCGTCACTTATATCAATTGACTTTTTTTTTAAACTCAAAGATCCATTACAAATTAAAATACATCTCAATCTGAGTTCGGACTTTCGCTGTCTGATATTATACATAAAATGATTTAAAATCGCTGAGTCATCACCCGAAGACAATTGTGGATACCAACAATCGAAACATCGTGAATTAACTTGGTTTGGAATCTCCTTCTTTTTAATTTTATTTTATTTAATTTTTGTTCAATTTGTTCCTTTTTTACTTGTATTTTATTAATTCATTTCAGGTTTTTGCTCAATGTAATTTTTTTTTCTCAGTCATTCATTTTTATTCTTCTTCATTTTAATTTCTTCTCCTTTAGTTCTGTTAGGGATTTCAAATTATTTTATATAATATCAGACAATGGAAGTCCGAAATAATGAAATTCAATTAATACTTATTTGGACAGCAGTTCTATATTGAACCAACTTTTGATAAATGTACCTCTATATGAACAAATCAAAGTAAAACTAATTACTATTTGAATTCTAAATCAATATCCATATCAATAGAAATTGCCATCTTTTTTAATTCCCCCGCAACCTTCACCATAACCTTCTCAAACGTTCATACAATCACCATTTTCATATCAAACTATTGTAATTTGCATTGCACTGCACTGTTTATTACAATATATCGCATAATTTTCAACTCATCATTCGTTAATACTCTTTTTGGGTTTGTCCGGTTTTGTATTAGGTTTTGCTATAGGGTTCCATTTAAGATTTTGGGGTGCAGTCTCCAGGTGCCGCCCATACAAAGGTGTATAAGTTGTAAATGCGAAAAGAAGTAGACTTCCTTGTGCGTATGTAATTGCCGAGATTTCGTTTTTGCATATTCACCAACTTCAGAAAATGCTTTTCGGAAACCCGGTATATACAAATACTGAAATATATTTACTTTGAATATTTTTTTTGGTATGGCGATAAGTTGATTGTCGCCTTTTTGATAAGAAAATTTGTAATATGGATTGTCTTACTTCTGAAAAGTCAAAAAGAGATAAGTTGTGTAACTCATATGATAAAGTTTTTGGTAAATAACAACGAAAAGGTAGAAAGTATGCATTACTACTACTACCCAGTTATCAAGGAAATAACCAAAATAAACTGAGTACTTGACTGAGTTGACAGACAGAAAAACATTCACAATCACATTAATATTCCAATAGAGAATTGGTATTAGCAAAACTGAGTATGTGGTATTTCGACAAGTAGCCTTTTATACAGAGTGAATTATAACCTTCTTCACAAACGAAAACAATCCTTAATGTCGAATGAATTCAAATGCCTTTCAAATAGGAATGAATTATTCACGTATTGATTTGAATTGTAGTGATAGCTATTCTTTGGATTACATATTTGCTTGAAATTATTTAAAACGAGAGGGAAATGAACTCAAATATTGATAAATATCAGTGTCAGTGAAATAAAAATTGAAGAACATGACCAGCGCTGGTAATACATATTTTTGGAAAATCAAAAAACCTTCAGAAAATTGGTATGTACTCTTCCTGCAGTCAGTTATAAAGTGAGTTATCCTTCGATGTATTAGCATAGTACATTTTACAAAATGTCGCATCAGAACAGGGCTGATCTATCTCATTCAGTAATCAGTAATTGGTTTGTAATACTTAAACCTACTTCTTTCAAGTGCCTGATAATGCAAGTGGATACTTCCTCGAAACAGTAACATTTTTTCATTTGAGGGTACAAGAAGCGTGCTGGCATTAAAGGCAAGACATTCACATCATTTACGAAACTTATGTACATATGGAAGATCTGAATCTATCAAATGTGACGGAAATTTAAAAAGTGGTTACAAATTAAGTTTCTCGAAGAAAATGCAATTGGTTATATTCGGTGTTTGAACGTAATGTTACAAAAATACATACCTAAATTACTAGTTGTTGCCTGCGCCCGCGGAGAATTTAGTTTGTCACATTAAGTTTCGTGACAGATCATTTTAAAGAAACATTTACAATATTTTTTTAACAACCCAAAACTTCAGGTTTCCATCTTCAAAACTGACGAAATTCAATACAATATTTGAAACCCTATTTTTCCCCCTTGGGGGTGGAAATTCCTGATTCCTTTCCTTGATGATTATTTATTTTATTTTATTTTCCATACAGACTTAACAGACTAATTACATGGAAATTCCTATTACAAATTAATTGTGTGTGCCTACTTCTATACATAAATGAGAGATTTATTTTTAAACATATTCTCTACGACCACAGTTATATTTATAATAACATCATATCTGAAATCTGAGAAGGAATTACTGAATTCTATTTTTTTAAACATTACTTTCAATGGAGAATTTTCCTCTATTTGGGTTATTACAGCAAATGCAAGTTTGAACAAAATAAATTTGAGTTTGATTCATGAGTTCACTTCGAAAAGTATTCAAATTGATATTTCAAATGTTGGGTTTTAATTTTAAAAGGAATTTGTTTCTAATTCACATATTGGCAACGGCGCCTATATCAAGTTGAAATGATTTATACGTACCTAGATATTCTACTTTAAAAATGGAAAATTATCTTTATGAATCAACAATTGAGGCAAAATATAAATTATAGTTCAATACCACCTTCACAAGCCACATGAACAACAATTGTTTTATCATTTATTTATATAGAGGAAGATAGGTTAGGTGCATAAAATGTCATATTTCACAGAATGTCTCGAAACTCGGAACATAAGTGAACAGAACAGCACGCCTCTGAAATATGTCATCTTTGTCTCATACAGGTAACAGACACATTGTCCTTTATTAGCTATAACCGATTTTGCCAAATGGTGAAATAGAAACGAACCCCTTTAAATGTTGAAGGCATTATTTCATTCCTCTTTTTTAAGTATTTAAATAATTTTTTAAAGAAAAAGTTTGAAATGATAAGTTTAAAATAAGTTGTTTCAGAGCTCTTTTATGAAAAATACTTGATTTTCGCCAGGAAGAACATTCCCCATTGCTTTACAAAGCATGGTTGAGAGAGAACTCAGAGCAGTTATTTTTTTACTTGCCTTGGGTAGTTTAAAAAGTACTGGACTTCTTGCAGGAATATTAAAATCTATGAATTCAAGTATGTTTATATCTGTAATATTGTTGTTTATCACCTTGTATAAAAATATTTTTGTGTTACATCCCGTCTAATATAAAGATATAATGTTTTGAAATGCTGCCTCAAATCCATTGATCTGACCGGCCAACATATTTTGTATTTTTTCGATTCTGTTTGAATGCATCTGTGGTGGGAATTTCCAAATGAGCGTACCAAATTCTAATATTGGCTCACAAGTGTGACATAAAGATGTTTTCTCGTGAATACGTTTACAAACGAATAGCTAGATCTTATAATAAATCCCAACAATTTGTTAGCCCTTTTTTAAATTTCATCAAAATGTTTCGAGAATGACAAAGTGTGATCATGAATGATCCCAAGATCTTTTATTTCATGTTTTCTGTTAAGGAAAATATCTCCAGTTCTGTAACTAAATTCAATGGGGTTTTTTCGCAAAGCTTCGGCTGTACGTTAATATAAGAACTGGCAACAGCTAGCAATTTATATTTTCACTTTGAAAATATAGTAACTGAATTAAATATGCCAACTGACTAAATATGCCAACTGATGAATAGCTTCGAGATTCGAATTATGTTAGGTATAAAGAAATTCTCAAAACTAACACAACTGTCAACGACGTCTGCCCGCGTTCTCGGTGATGGTTCTTTATTGCTTAGACCTCTAATCCCACGCAACGTCTCCCGTCGTCTTACAGTAGACGCGACGCGTAATAACTTACTATGTTGCGTCAAATTGATTTTAACATGATAACTTTTAAACGATTCGTCCATATCACTCACTGTGAAAGACAAATTTTATATATATTAAATACTTAAATCGACAATTGTATCAATGTTTATAAGAATTTGACAGATATTCTAAAATGTGCATTATAAAAAATGTAGCCAATTTATTTGTATTCATGGCTAAGTGTTTTGCATAAGTGGCTACCACATAAAGAGGTAGATATATGCTATCGCGGACTTCTATTCAGAACTATTTGAGATAAATAACCTTTGTAAATTGTTGCCTATATGTTATTCTGATATATAAGCTGTATTTATATAAAGCTTCATCTGAATCCGTTCAGTCGTCTAGGCGTGAAAGAGCCACAAACATACATACATTATTACAAACTTTCACATTTATAATAGTATGGATAGATCAGAATTGATGTAGTTGATTCTAACGGACTATGAAGAAAACAAACCATCCGAACTACTTATGGCTTTATATACTCCATGTATGTATGTAGAACCGGCCATCTTTAAGAGTCAAAGAGAAGGTGCAACTCCTTCCAAATCCACGTTTCTATCCTTCAAAGAATAGTAATATTTTGATGAGAAGTTCCAATAATTTGACAGTTTTCATTGCAAGCAACGGATTCAGTGAAGTTTAAGGTAATAGGTACAAGTGTCTCGACAATACCACATTTTAGAGATATAGAATAAGATTATATGCTGATCATCTATGCGAATTTAGTTGATGATGTTTCTTGAGGCTTTCAGGCAGTAAATTCTGCTGAAGAACACTATGTTGTAGAGAAACAGGTGTCGGGAGTTTTGTAAATCTTTCTTTGCTAAAATTGAAATGGACTAGGGGTATAAGTAATTTTTGACATGGATTTTCATCAAATATTTGCCAATTCCATTGAACGTTTATTTTGAAAAAAGTTGATTTTTTCTTTATTTAGAAGCTTACTACATTTTTGTATGAAGATAGTAAAGTAGAAAACCAAAGAAAACATATCCTTCTTTCCCTTTCGGTGTGAACAAGAGTTTATTTTGAATTGCTTTCTTCCTTTCTTTGAAAGTTTCCTTCATCTTTTTGTACATATATGAAGGAGTAGAGGGTCAAAACTTTATCTAAATCGTGTTATACTGACACTCAGGGTGAGTTTGTCAGAATAAACTTCGTAGTTCTTCATGTGTCCAACTTCAATTTTCTTATCCAATGATTGTTAAAACTTTTACTTCTCGGTTTCTGTCATATTTTCATTTTATTTTTCCGAAAAAATAAAGACTGAATCCACTTTGTAGACCTGAGTGAAAAATGAAAAAATGGAATATTCACAAATATTTCTGTTAGATTTATCAACTAATCAGATATTTTGTATTGTAATCAGCTATTATATTGTATCCAATAAAACAATATATTAATCGAGTTTCAAGAGCATTTTTGTTAAATTATTCTGTCAACGATAAATTCACAGGAGATTTTTATTCGAAATTATATCAGCAATATCTTTCATTATTGAAAATTATATACTCACAGAAAGTAATTTTTGTGGAGGAAAATCAGTTTTTATCGTAAAAATACCAAAAAAGGTCGATGAAAACTGAAAATTATAATTCAATAATAATCTACATAGTCAATTTCTGTGATTTTTCAAACATAAAAGTATATACAAATAAGATAGTATTACTCACTCTCAGATTCTTTTTGACTCTTCGACATATCCAACGCAGATTCTTGCACATCACTGTCGTCATCCTTGCTCTCCATTCTTCTACTCAGAATATCATTGATGGAAAATGGGGTGACCGAAACAGAGTTCTTCTCGTTTTTCAGACTGTGCTGACTGGCCTCGTCTTCCATAATTAAATCGTATGTATAAATAACACAATCACCACCTACACAGGAAATTGATCAATGTGGGTTGTTGCCTCCACCAATTCATAGAGCGTACTGGCGGTCTTCAGTAAATTACTTCTGACACCACTCATGTGTTCTCGCGAGCTACGAGTGTACCGTGTCCTTGTCTGTGTTGAATCGGAGGCGTTTTTTTTCTTTCTCTCGCGAGATACTTTGATTCGTGAGGGGTGGGACTAAAATGATCGCTCGAATCCCAACTACCGTATCATCATGATGTAACTTTGTTTGTGGATTTTTACTATTTATTTTTGTTTTCATCTTCATCTATTCGATTTGAGCTCGTTCGGAATAACTTGTTTATGTGTATACTTGCGATGATTTGTTGGCAGTTATATTTGTTTCCTGTTTTGAACCCAGTTCGGTTTTGAATAAGTTTGATGCAGCAAAAATAGTTTAAAATAAAAGACATGTTTTTTACACTCCTTTTTTGAAGTGCTTGTTCTACTTATCCTGTCAAGAGTATTTTTCCTATAATACTAATATTATTCAGAAAAAAGATTGGGTGGGTAACAGGATCATTTTTTTCTTAAAAAAGCAATTGTTTTCTTGCCAACTTTTAAATTACATTCTTCTTCAAGGATCAAAAAGTAGTTTTTTCGTGTTGATAATACTACTATTTTAAAAACCATCAGACATATTAGATACATATTTAAAAAACTAAAAAAACACCCGTGGGTTGGGCTACCTATCGGGCGCGTCCTCAGGTGGCGGATAGGGGAACGGCCAGGGGACTAGAGGCTCTGTACGGGAAGCCGATATGGCCTTACGGACGGGGTCGCCGGACTCCTGGTCAGTGGCAGAAATAAGTAGGGTGAGTGGAACTAAAACTCCCCAAAAACCTTTGCAAAACATGTCACCCAAACTAAGGTGCCGACAGTTGCCGACAGTTGAATGGTTGCAAGGTGATATACGATCCCCATGGGGAACGGGGCGAAACGTTATTGTAATCAGCCTTCCTCTGGTAATGCGAGGCTCTGCTAGAGGTGACTAACTCTTCCCTTGCTACTCATGGGAACATATATGAATGAAACAAACACAAAAACAGAAACAACAAAACAAAAAACCAATTCCGAGGCTGGATAGAAGTGCTCACCTCAATCTACCGCTTGGAATGCGGCTGGACATAGCAGATCACCATGTGATGTAATACAAAGGCCAAGGCGTAAGCGCATTTGCGGCACCGAGGCCAAAAGGAGAAAGAGAGCGAAGGAAGCGGGAGTGGAAGCAACTATAAGAGCACCCTCCCCCCACTCCACCTCCAACAGCAAGATCACTTCCTGCGGCGGGCGCCAAGAGCTCCGCCTTGAATAAAGGCAAGGAACCAGCTGTCCCAGCATGAAAGCTCCCCCACTTGTGCATCTCCACGGAGAGAACCTCAAGAAGGTTGAAGAAGCCGCGCACTGCTGCGTCTTCCAAAACCTTTGCTGAGGTCACCGTGAGACACCTCAAGGTTACCAAAGAGAGTGTGTTCAACGAGTCTTGGCCTACACCTGCCGATATAAAGGAGATGTCTCCTAGTGACCTGTCTACCTTTCTGTGAAGAACAGGATGGACGATGAATTAGAAGGACAACTCCTCGGGAGGATGAACAATGAGTCACATGTGGTCTAAGTGCTGTGGGTCTACACTCACTCTCCCTACTTTACAGATACAGATACAGAAACATTGCAACAGACAAACTTGCTAGACGACACCAACATATTTCGTTTTGTGTTGTCTCGGAAGTCTGTCTGTTGCAATGTTTTTTTAAACCTATCTGATCGTTTTTCAAATATTAATATTATCAACACTAAGAAACTACTTTTCGAGCATTCAATTAAATTCGAACCATCGGCAAGAAAATAATTGTTTTTTAAAGAAAAAATGATCCTATTACCCAACCGATCTTTCTTCAGAAAAATTATTGGGTCAATAAACTAGTTAACTATTATTATATTATATCTCTTACTACAAAAATGACGATAGTCAAAGTACATACCAAGAAATAAATACGTAAATATGTATGAAAATAGTATGGATATGTATGCGAATATTTTTCATTACGTTACAATGCTTTTACATGTACGAGGTCAATTAAAAAAATAAGGTGAAGTTTCATTTTACTTAAAAAAAATATTCACCAGTTTCTATTTTATCCCCTCCAGAGTGGTTTCCCTCAGATATAATTCACTTGTGCCAGCGATTTTTCCAATTGTTGAAGCAGTTGTGATATGCATTTTTTGGTATGCCCTTAAGCTCTCTCGGCGATTTGGTTTTTATTCCCTCAATCGTGGTAAAACGCCGTCTTTCCATACGTCGCTTCAATCTTGAGAACAAAAAAATTTAGCGGGGGTCCAAATCTGGTGAATACGTTGGCTGAGGCATAATTACTGTGTTGTTTTTGCAATGACGAGTGGGCAGGTGAATTATCGTGATGCAAAAGGTATGAATTGTTTTTCACAATACCGGACGTTTTCTTCGTATTGCTTCTCGCAAGCGACACATGACTTTGAGATGATAGATAGTCCTTTTTAACAGTGACAAAATCTGCAGGTGCACTATGCCACGGTAATCGGAGAAAACAGTGAGCAAAATCTTGAAATTTGATGGAACTTGGCGTACTTTTTTGGTCTTGTCTCCCCTGGTGCCTCCTATTGTTGCCGACTATTAAACTTTAGTTACGATGTTTGTTTGAGGGTGATTAACAATGTTTCATGATGAATATCATTAGTTCGGACTTCCATTGTCTGATATTATATAAAATGATTTGAAATCCGTGAAACAACTAAAAAGAAGAATAAAAAAATTAAAGAAGAAGAATGAAAATGAATAGCTGAAAAACAATTATATCAAGCAAAAAACTGAGATGAAATACAGTGAAATAAAATACAAGTGAAAATGAAACATATTAAAAAAAATATAAATGAAATAAAAATTGAAAGTTAAGAGATTCCAAGCGAAGTTAATTCACGACGTTTCGATTGTTAGTATCCACAATCGTGTTCGGGTGATGGCTGGACCGATTCCTTCGTGAGCAGACTATTTATAGGTCATTTCAGTATTTTCACTCATCTCTGCTTACCTTTTTCCGTTTCACTAGTTCAGTGGGAGATGACTGTTTGGCGCGAGTTGGCCATTTTTCGCTTGATTATGGGTTTCCATATGTTGTGTACCTCTACGTTAGCTTGGCTGAATACATTGTTGGATAACATGTATGCGGCTTCCCAAGCTGAGATCATACACAGAGAGGAACATTGGATTAGGATTGCCTGGTGAATTATGTACTGATACCATATTATACCTGAATTTTTATCTTTGCCAATCATCGCCGTAGCCCCGTAGTTGAAAGCGAAACCATTTTATAAATGAAATAAATGATGTTATATTTCTTAATAAAATCATAAGTGGCCTTGAATAAGTCTTCTCCTCGAGTGTTACATTTTAACGGCAATATTTCTTGCAACTCTTCCTAAAAATCTGACAGTCAATGTCAAAAAATGTTACGAAAATTAAATTGACAAATGTTCATCATCAACAATATCACATGATTCATCAAGTGCTATGGCGTAGAAAGATGCCTTTTGCAAAAGTTCAGGAAGAGTATTTTTAATGTCCGCAGCTAAAATTTCAGTTCTTTGTGTATTACTTCTCGCTAACAATGGAATAGGTAGGTACATTGAATTTCAGAAACATTTCTTTTTTTCAAAAAGTATCGTTACTACTGCCAACATCCATTCCTTCTCTATATCAGAATCCGAAAATGGTTTCTGGTGTTTATTAAGCGTCCAGCACACACATAACGCTGCTTCTGTGGATTCTGTGGAATACAAAATTACTAGTAAATTTATACTCTGACTATTTAACTGGTAATACATAATACATAGATACTAATAATAAACTAATAACAAAATAACTAATATTACTAGTACGTACTTGTTCATAGTTACATTT
>WOGN01006304.1:0-12533 GCA_015342105.1 Leptinotarsa texana | reverse complement strand
TTGTTCAGGCGTGAGTCTATTCATGGTGAATTGCCAAACCAAACTAAGAATAAATCACTTGACAGCTGTTAAATCGGTCGCCAACTTGAAAAGTAATGCCAACTTAAAGTTCTATACCTCTATAAAAAACACCCGTTAGTAGAAGATAAAACTTGAATTTCTGGCATGGAATAAATCCAAAATCAAGCACTTTTCTCAATCACCAGAACTCAATACACTTCTCGACGAGCAGTTCACCAACCAAGTTGGGGATGAAGGAATCACACGTTAAGAGGTAAGACCTCGTTATTCCTTAGCTCGCACAAGTCTCGACTTTTGAGAGTTGTCGTTCGTAGGGGTGCGACAGCTGGCTAAATGGAAAAACAGATTTCGAACAGATTTGATTCTTAACTCTTAAACTGATCTTTTTTTATACCTAACTAGCAAACCGTCCTGGCTCCGAACGGGTGCATACATATTGATGTGCTTGATCGCTGCTATAGCATACAGTGCTTTCGACGATTTAAATTACATGCTGTAAAGGGCCATACTGATCTATATCAAACGCACAATGTATTCAAAATACTTAATTGCATAAGGAGAACTGCTGCATTGCTTAAAATCGCTTCGTAAATAAGCCATTATTTCTCGTCGATAAGACATGATTAAGGTGGGTTATCCTTAAAAGATAGACATATACCATCGCAGACGTTTTTTAATGTGTACAGTTCTGTAGTGTATTTTTTTATCTACAGGGTGTTTCAATTGTTACTACAGGGTGTTACTATTGGGATCTCGGAAACTATGAGTGATATGAAGATGGATAAATTGGGAAAAAGTTGCGCATTTATCTGACTGATAATATGGAATTTGAAGCTCACTGTATATTGTAGGGTTCAACCAGCGTTGGCAATATAAGCACAAAAATGTGTTTATTTATGACATCACATTAGAAACCTCTAAAATTATATCAGTGTTTCTCTACTATATTATGCATTTATATACATACAAACTTTCCTTCTGAACCACTCTCTATATTAAAAAAATCCGTGTTGAATTTCGTTGCGTAGTTTTAAAGATCCAAGCATATACAGGAAAGCGACTTGGTTTTTTACTATTTGATAATATACCTAAATGTCTCGAAATTTTTTTGAGGAAATTCAACGTAAAATTTTTGGGGATACCTAATCCTAATTCAAGTGAAAATTCACCCTAATGCAAGATCAAAGTCAAAGTCTAAGTCGAGGTCCTATCTCGAGGACCACACCAAAGTCCCAAACGGGACTCAGAATTTTTTAAGGGTACCTTACCCCAATTCCAGGTCCAGGTCCCATCTCGAGGCCCAAAGCTCGTTGAAGTGAGAACAATTTGAATTTCCCGCTGTGCCCGCGGTAGAAAAATGGAAGAGTGGGGGTGCTCTGAAGAGCCGACATCCCTAGTCATGGTTGGAGATATATTTGCAACAAAATTTAAACAAGTTCATTTTCCGATACAAATCATCATTTGATATTTTCTTGGTGTCTCTATACCAAAAACCATTGTATATTTGAGGGATTTTCTGAGGGCCAATGGTCTCAGTGAAGAGATAATCCATGCAGAATTGAATCAAGTTCTATTTCTACAGACAGCATAGAGGCACGACACTGGGAAATTCAGTGATATCCCTTCATAGCGAATCTCTTCATGAGCAGATTTGAAATGAAGATGATGTATTTGCAGATTCCCAAATTTCGACTTTACATGGAATTGAAAACAACGGGAGTTACCATTCTTGGATATCTTAGTGATTAGAAGTAATCAAGATTCAGAATTTGATGTCTACAGGAAAAACACCAGTACCCTTGGATATATTCCTGATAGCTAACACCATTGTCCACAACACAAAATGGCAGGTATAAATTTTTTTGTTTTCCTTGTTACGTTTCCCTTGAGAATAAAAAGGTACGATATCAAAAAAATGTTATTGAGCTGAGATCAACAGGTATTCTTCAAATCCAGTATATAAGTTGATAAGGAAACATAAATTTAAGGAGAATCTTCGTGAATCTTCGACTTTCCAAAGTCAAAGTTTGTTGTCCAATCATATGAAGCAAGAAACACTAACGGATAAGATAAGATAAGTTGAACGAAAAAGTAGCCTTCAAAACTTTTTGCTCACTTCAACAAATGTTAAGTAACCCTTGAGACAAGAGTGAAAAATGAAAAGACGGAGATATATGACATAAGCTGTGAGGACTGTGACAAAAATATATGAATATATTGGCCAAACTGAGCGAGCACTTAAAATTCGTTTCAAAGAACACGCAACACATATCCACTATCAAAGATTAGAAAAATTTAGTGTTGCTGAACATGCCTTGGAGAAAGGTCATATAGAATCAATCAAAACTGTCTAAAATTGTCGAGATCAGCAGATGACATTAGATTTTTGGATTTTTTCGAAAGTCTGAAAACAGCCATGAGAATTATGAACATTGACAAAGTTCCCATTCCAAAAAGACCAAAAGTTTGACTTTTTATGAATCATTTTGTTTAAATTTTTACCCGAAATCATTGTGTATCGGAAACTGTATCGTAACTTTGTAGTACAATCGAAAAAAAAACAAATATTTCTTTCACAACATTACATGCTATATACATATTAGAAGAAATTGGTATTAGAAATGAAAACCTGAAATTTTTTGAAAGCTTTATCACAAATAGACAGCAGATCGTAAAGGTAGACGATATCCTCAGTCAGGAAGGAACTATTGAATATGGTGTGCCTCAAGGTAGAGGTCTGGGACCTCTTTTGTCCATAGATGAGTTGCTCACGTTAAAAAGCAATGGCGAAATAATTGGATTTGCCGATGACACAGCAATAGAGTACGATGCTGAAAACTAGGACATACTAAGAGATAAAGCTCAGGCTGAATTTTTTGGAGAAGTGGCTCGAACATAAATTACAAACGGTTAACTTGGAAAAAACCAATTACCTACCTATCAGTTGCAATAATGTAAGAAGATCACATTTTGACAATCTTGAAATCGTTATTTCAGAAAACCAAAGTTTCTCAATATTACCTGTAAAAGAAATCAAATACTTAGGAGTAACCATCGATAATGATTTGAAATGGAAAAAACACACAATAAGGGGCATACTTATCAATTACCCCTTTTATTTTTCTATTGACTCGACTGATCCAAAGACATTTCACTTTGTCGACAGCCATTCAGACTGTTTCAATTTCCTGAAAGACAAATATTTTCAACATTTTCTTATAACAGGCGGACTTTTAGAAGATACGACTGTGTATTTCAAACAATTCCTTTCAAGATTCTGGTCGCCTATTGAACAGTTGTTAAGAATTGAGAACGACTGGATACAGTTTTCCATCGAACGTACTTTCGGCAACTCTGTCGGCAAAGCGTTTAATATTTCATAAAGTGAGAAAGCTGTTCGCCCGAATAATACATCAATTTTTCAGCCGGTGTATATCATTCCACTGACATTTACAGACCTCATATATCTGACGAGAAAAAACCTGCATGCTCACCATGCGGGAGATTCTACATTATGAATCAAATAAAATTTATGCACGCCGAAATGTGAGAGTAATGAGCCAATGTTGAGGAGTACTGTTAGGCTGGTGTTACACTCTGCGTTTACTGGTGCGGTTAAAACGTATCCGTTTCAACTGGACTAGTTTGACCTGTCACAGTATCCTGCCAAACTGAGAGTCTTCATTATTTTGTTATTGCGTAAAGCTGTCTCGAAAAATTTGTGAAGAAAATTGTAGCAATACGTATGAGGAAAATTGAGAGAACCGATTAATCGAGTGTGGGACAAGTTAACGGAATAATTCCAGAAGATTTTTTAAATATGCCCCACAGTGATATTTGTATTCAAATACTGGGGTAAAGTGACCAGTGGTTGTTCTCCTTAATACAACTACACTCTGGTGTTGGAGCTGTAAACTATCCTAACTATCAAATTTTCAAAAATTTTTAATTTGTCCTCTTACAGTTAAGTGAATAATTGTTTTAGGGAATTTATTAGTTATCAAATTTTTAGACTGACATTGATGAGAGCCCGGCTTCTAAAGCCTTGAAATGATGCAGTTCACGATGATGAAGAATGTTTTCCAAGACAGTACGTAATTTCTTAACAGTTGAAATACGATTTAGTTTTAGCCTCAAAATAGGCCTCATTTTCGACAATCACCTTTTCCTCGGCGCCAAATTTCTTTACAGTCAGCATTCTCTTGAGATCTGAGAACCAGGGGCCAGATCTGGAGAATACGGTGGATTCGGAAGCAAAATGAAGCCCAATTCATGCAATTTTGCCATCGTTTTCATCGATTTGTGACACGGTGCATTATCTTCATGAAACAGCACTTTCTTATTTCTCATATGAGTCCGGTTTTCCGCGATTTCGTCCTTCAAATGCTCCAATAACGCCTTGTGATAGTCTCTGTTACTTGTTTTTTCCTTTTCAAGATAGTCGATACCATACGCATACCAGAATACTGATACCATATCCTTGCTAGCTGACTGTTGCGTCTTTGCACCCTTTGGAGTCGGTTCACCACGTACAGTCCACTCAGATGACGATCGTTTTGATTCTGGAGGGAAATGAAGGAGACATGTTTTGTACATTGTCAAATATCGATGTAAAAATCCCGGTTTGTTATGTTTAAACATGGCCAATCACTGCTCAGAATCATCAAGACGTTCTTGTTTTTGTTCAACACTGAGCACGCACGGCACCTATATCGACGCATACCTTCGGTTTTTTATGGTGGAACAACTTTAATGAAGTTTGTCGTCCACTTGTCCGGCACAACATAGCACGGCCCGTCCCGTCAAAATACGTATAGGATTGGAACAATCACAATCACAAACAATCACTAGCCCGGCACGGAACAGCGTTGTCCAAACGTGTCTGGAAAGTTTCTGTCTCTTTGTTTTGCTATTCCATCAGATGACAGCACGGTGTCAGACGGTACCTATGAAAATGGACGAGGAAAAAGTGAGTTGCGTATTAAGGCAAGCTGTAGAATATCCAGAAGTTCTGACAATTTGCCTGGAGTCATTCGGAAATACAGGAAAAATTTCTCCCCAACTTCTTTAAGGTCGTTGTAAAGATGATGAAACTCTTCCAGATTTGCACTTTTTCATTAACGGGATGGACCCGAATCCTTCTTTTTTGTGACTATTTTCTTCTACATTCAATAATGCGGCCACTATAATGACGACTTCTTTGTCAGAACTGCTAGTGATAGACATGTTTCTTTCACCACTCGATGTCAACTGATATTACCCTGAAATCGAACAAACAGCACCTTCAGTATGCTGGTTGTAGCTGGACAAGTGGGCGATGCTACTATCCGCTTCACTTAACTGAGCTTAACTGCTCAGAATTATCAATTCCTTGTTGTTTTTGGTAGATTATGAGCTCGCGCGGTACTCTTTTTGGACAGAGCTTTTGCACATCCAAATATTCATGCCCGACATGTCAAACACGTTCTTTGATATCTTCAGAGCCTCAGCTATCTCGATCAACTACACTTCATGGTCATCCAAAACTATTTTGTGAACTTTTTTGATGTTTTCGTCGGTAACAGCCCTTTTGAGCCCGAAATAGCATTGAAACGACTGCTTTTTTTTTTGTTTTATCCAAACCAATTTTTCATTAAATTGGAAGAACTTTATTTTGTGGAGAGATTAGTTTTTGGTAAAGAAAGGATTTGGCTTTCTACTCCTCCATAATCAAAACATGTTTCAACAACATTTCCGATGTTTAAAATGGGAAAATATTTCGTTATTTGTAATTTATCTGCGTCATACGTTGAATCCTACTCCTAAAACAAATCCGATAACATTTAAGTGGGACTTAGAACAAGTAAACCTGTGACTACATTTCTTGGTATATTCATTGGTAGTAATTTAAAATTTGATACGCAAATTACTGCTTTGAAAAAGAAATTATCTGCTGTTGTTTGCTTTGCCGTAAATGTAATATCTCGTGAACTCGGATTTTCAGCAGCAATAAATGGATATTATTCACTTATGGAGAGTCATCTCTGGTATGGAATTCCTTTCAGGGGCTCAGGCAGCCAGATTTTGATGCAGAGTATATTTGTTATCCAGAAAAAAGCCATTTTTCTGTAGAAATGAAATATTAACAATATTTAAATACTCATTCTAGAGACTGTCTGCTTACTTCACAAACATAAAGATAAGTTTGAAAGCCATATAGAAAGTCTATGCCTACCGATAAAAAACTTGTCCTTCCACTACCCACATCATCTTTGACAAGGCAGTCTCAAATCTATAGAAGTAGACAAATATATATTCACCAAAACATATTACATCAATTAATAAACTTGAAAAATTTTGAAAATCAGTAAAGAATTTTGTTTTGGAAAAGTGCTTCTACAATTTGGAAGAGTATTTTGCATACAAATTCTAGTCTTTCGATATACCACGATGTATATTACGATTTATGTCAAGTAATTTTTGAATTGTGCTGTTTTATTGAAAACATATTCGTACATTTTTTCTTATCTTTGATATTTTTTTTGTTTTTTTGTCTGTTATTTTTAATCTTCACTGTATTTTGGTGAATACTATGTCGTCTTAGAAAAACAACATTTTATATATTTTTAACATTTTATGTATTTATAAACAAGACAACTTGTATTACATTTCAGTTAATAAAGATCTATCTATTTATCTAATATATTTTACTTTTTGGATTGTATGCTTGGGTTAATAAGAATGATTGTGTTGTCTAAGCAATTTTGTTGTTCAAGCGTTTTTGATGCACCGGTGAAAACGTACAGTGCAACACTAGCCTTACAGTTAATAACAAACCAACTTGGATCAATAATCCTTGTTTGAGATGCCTAACGCTAGTGAATACGGTCGTTACGACTTTAATACCATAACACTCGACGAATATATCACTTTTATGGTCTCATGCATTACAATTAATTCGACATTATGAGGAGGATGTTTCATGTTAGTGGTCTTCGCATTCCTCAGAGGGTCTGACCGAAAACTTGTGGTCATTTAGGGGACGTAACCTACATTTTCATGTATAGTTTATATTAAGTCAATGACAGAACAGACACCAATATAACATTCAATGAAATTTTCATAAAGCAGCAAAAACCAAGAGAATAAAATGGAGTCGTGAAATATGCAATAAACTTGATAATTCAATTGAAAATTAAAATAAAAATAAGTTAATTTTATGTTACAAATATACGCACTAAGAGATGCGTTTTTCGATAAAAGTACGGAATTTTCAAACAGCCAATAAAGGCATCAGAGAAGCCATTGAAAACCAATTCAATGATGGATGGATATCTGTACGAAAAAACTATATTACATTACAACACCAAAATATAATTTTGATTTACAAGGGTTAGTTAGGTAACAGGATCAATTATTATAAAAAAAAACAATTGTTTTCTTACCAACGTTTCGGCTTTAATTTAATTCTTCTTCAGGGCTCTGTAGCAATGAACTTATAACTTATAACTATTTCAATGTAAAAAGGAAGCATGAATCCCTAAATAAAGTATTCACCAAAAAAGAGTTTCTCCGTATTAAAAAAGTAACTATTTCAAAAACATCCGACATATTAGATGCATAATTTGCATCGCAACATTGGAATATATCTACTATGTATGATGTTTTAAAAATAATTACATTTTCAACACGAAGAAATTCCTTATCGGTGAGTAATTTATTTAAGAATTCATGATTTCTCGTAATATTGAAATATGAATTTTGTAGGAGGCGTGTTTATGACAATTCATTGTTACAGCGTCCTGAAGAAGAATTCAATTGAATTCGAAACGTTGGTAACGGAACAATTGTACTTTTTTAATTGATCCTATTACCTAACTAACCTTTCTGAGGAAAAATTATTGGATCACTGAACCAGTTGATTTAAAATTTTGATGTTAGGACAAATTGTCTAAAAGAACAATTCGTTCCGGCCTCTGACACCTATCAGAAAATAACTATTCCCCTGGCTAATACCACTAAAGGCATTGGATTATATCTGGCAGGTGTCAATTCTTCACAGAAAAGACTCTTGCGTATGCTTTTGGCGGTACAATTGTCGGAATCGATTTACAATTATTGGAACGGGCACACCTTCAGACCGGTTTCGGGTTATTTGGCCTCTCATCAGTACAGTATCCATCATCAACATGGAGTCGATGATTTCTCATAATTAAAAATCGAATTCCTTTCAGAGTATCATTCCTCGAACAAAGCTGAAGCGAACGACAAACAACATATTTGTTATCGCCCCATCTGCCCGTAAACGAGGTACTAACCAACGGTATATCCGAATCGCCCAATTCCTCATATGAGAAGAAAATCTTCACATACACTAAAAGTATGCCACCTTACTATGTGTGTTGATGTTAGAAGTTGCTGATAAACTTTTTCGATTACTTTAAAGTCTCACTTTTTGCTGAAAGAGCGCCTGTTACGGTGTGTAAATAAAACATAAAGGAAGTGTACTACATTACAACACCAAAATATAATTTTGATATTGAGAGTTTCTGATTAACTTTTTCGAGTGATGTTGTCAGTTGAACAGTATAGTGAGTACGTCTGTGAATTTACGTTACTCAAATGAAGCATCCATTATTTGAAAGCAGAAAACGCTTCTATGTGAATATTCTTTTCGAATGTACATTTATAAAACACTCTCGTTGAGAAAAATATTACATCAGGTAGCCGGGACTGTGATAAGGTGAATTTATTAATTAATACACGACATTTATCAATGATGAATTTTATTAACATCAAAACACTATGACTAACGAAACACAAAATATAAAAGCGCCACGTGGCTTTGACGACGCTGACAGTTTCACTTACACAAGAAAGAGATGTTACTAGTTCGAAGGCTTGATTCAAAGAGACCTAATTTCCTAAGATTTCTTCTCACCTGGCGGAAACAGAAATTCAGTCCAGCCAACACAAATTTCGGATATTCAACCACTCGATTCTCGAGTGTTCGATTACAGAGTTCGATTTGGATGACTGTTTGACACTACTTATGCTAAGTAGTGGTAGGAAAAGTCTCTACAAGGTTATTCAGCTGGTGTTTTCTGATTATCAACTGGTATCAATTCCGATTCAACGTGTGAAATAATATTTCATATTATTCAGCCGCGTGACATACAAATATTACCAAATATTATAATATTAGTGATTCTATCTCATATACTTTAGGAAGAAATCTACATAGGAGTGAGATCCGGAGACTTTTGTGGCCATTCTGTAAGACCTCTTCTGCTAATCCAGCGATCAGGAAAGTGATCATCCAAAAATTGTCGCACTGGAACTTTATAATTTGGAGGTGCACCATCCTGCTGAAAAATTATTTCGTTTTCGAATAAATTTATATCCTCCTCAATTGTCCTATTGATGGAAGGTATTATCCAATTCTCCAACATATACAAATATTTATCACCGATAAAAAAAAAGGTCATATGATGTGGTCACCTAACATTCCTGCCCAAACACTCAGTTTTTGAGGTCGTTGGGTATGAGCTTGACGGTATAAACGACGATTCGTATCACTCAAATATCGACAATTCTGCCGATTCACCTCTCTATTCAAACTAAACGTACATCCATCCGAAAAACAAATTTTATACAAGAAATTCTGATGCAAGTTGATCCGTTCAGTGAGACTTTCACAAAACTCGATACGTATATCGAAATCATCTTCCTTCTATTCATGAACTAGTCTAATCTTATATGGATGAAATTTGTACTTATGAAAACTCCTGAAAACATTTGAACTACTTATTCTTGTTTCTCGAGATTACTTAGTGGCAGATTGTGAATTTTCCATTAGTCCAACGTGCCCTAAAACTACAGTACAAATAGCATCATCGTTGACAAAATTCCTGAACGGTTATTCTTTCTATTGTTAACAGATCCAGTTTCCATAAATTTGTTCAATAATTCTGAAACGTATTTGTGTTGTGCATTTCTTCCTGGATGATTATTATTGAACATACAGGCAGCAGCTCTAGCACTATTTCCATTCTGGTAGTACAAACTACCAGAATGGTCGAAGCGTATACAGCATTGTTTCTCAAGAATTCTCAAAAACAGAAACAACAATTGTAACTTCACCTGGTATGTACTCGTTATTGTAGAGCTAGACAAATACAAAATGAGAGAATTAAATTTAAATTCAACTAGGCAAAATACGACATTTTTTTGAAGTATATTTCACAAAAACACCTATGAAATCTAGGTGACAGATTGTACAGAAGTTCATAGCTCGTTTTCAACTCAAATAATGTTTAGCTCCCAAACCAGACCATATGTTTTATAATTTGTTGAAATCTGCTCATCATGGAGCATCTGATAATGCGAAACAATATAGGGTGATTCATCAAAAAAATTGGTGACATTGTCTGGGGGTGCGATAGAGGAAGTAACATCAAATATGAATATGTCAAAATGTGTCCCCCTGTATACTATTGTTAAGGTGTTACTTTATTTTTCCTGAAAATCGTTATCCCAAAAGTTATTCAGGGTGGATCGTTTTCAAATTTTTTATGAAACAGAGGCCATCAAGAAAAAACTCTCAAAATAAAAATATTTACTTGAACTATTTCTCAAGATCTACTGAATGAATAATCGGGATGTTCAAAATCACTGCTTTCTCAAATTATTTTCGAACTTTCCCTTTATTTTCAAAAAATACACACAAAATGAAAGCCTTAACCTTAACCTTAATTCTACCGAGTTTTGTTAAAAATGTTTTTCATTGAACTTTTGAAGCTACAAACATTTGAAATCTATGGATAAGTAGAGTTTCACCAATTTTTTTCAAAATTTCGAGTAACTTATGGGTCGTGTCTAAATTGTAGAAAAAATTTGTATAATCTTTCATAACATTATGCATTATTGAAATTGATTAGATATACAAATGAAAAAGTAACTTTTGATTCTAAAATAACACCAACCACACGTTAAACGTACAATAGATTGCATCTCATATCAAATTCCTATTAATTCACGAAAAAAAAAACTAATTTACATTCCATTACCCATCTGTCGCATACTGGAATCTGATTCCGGCGTCATTTTTCATCTATTTCTGCGACAGTCGGTCGAGTAACGTACATCGCGTCATCAGTGCCCCATAAAACTTGACTACATCGTTATTCTTTTGTCCTACGAAGCCATGCCCACTAGACCATAGAACACGCGACCAACTGACAAATCTGTCAAATGTGATTGAATGTTTACGGTCCAGGTGGCCATTCTTTGACATTACTATCGGTACAGTATATTTATTGGACGGAATATCCGGATTTTCAATAACAAGGGTTAAAATGGGGATAGATATACGACATTCTGAAAATGTGCTTCGAATTTGTTTAACGGTATATAATAGTAATTACTAAAAATCCGTGACAGATGAAAATCTTCTAGTCCAAGCACCCTTACTCTCACGAATGATAATAAAAATAATTTTAATATTTCCCCACATTTTACTCTAAAGTAACGAAAAAAGTTGAATGGTACCAATTCGTACATACCTCAACCAAAATTCCTGAAGTCAACAAAAAATAATGCTTTTTTAGAGGAGCTCATAAAAACTTACGACAATGTACAAGAGAAAACCTTCATTTTTGTGGTCCCTATTTTTTTGGCGACTTCACAGTCAAATTTATTCACGTATTTGAATATAGTCTAAAAATTTGACCATTTTAAAGTGATTGGCTTTGAAAAAAAAATCAGCTTGAAGTGAATAAAAATTGAAATTAAAAAAAATTATCGCTATGACAAGTTCAAAGTACGCCAGTGATAACATTGATGACGATATGTTGTAAACATATGAGCCAAAAAAGTACTCGAAAATAATATGAAGAATATTGATAATTATAATTGTATTGAATTTGTTTAATGTCCTCCCCTTTTATTTTTTTAACGGGTGAACTCAGAAAATTGAAATTTGGGATAATTAAATTAATGTAATACTTTATTTTTGAAGTGAAATTGACAGATGAAACTTTCAGGATGGAGACTGGGCGCCATCTGGGAAAAAATAAATTAAATGTAAAGGGGGATCTTGTGTACTCTTTTTTTGGGTATTCTCTGTGCCTACGGTTTCTCAGTATTTTGTTTTGAGAGCAAATGGATCGTGAGTTAACAAATAAAAAGTTAGAATGTGAAATTATTTCTAGTTGAGGAAAGAACTCCAATTAGTTTGGATCATACGTGAAAATTTAGATTATGTATATAATTAATTAACTAATAAATCAATAGATGGAGTATCAAGAAAGAATATTTTTGAGACTTATAACATCTTCAAATAAACATTTTACATATATACAATCAAAAAAATAACGAATCATGAATGATTCGCAAAATATCGTCAATTATAGCAATATTTTTTTTATATACAGTGCTTTTGAAATAAAAGTATCCACCTTTAATAACTTTTGTAATACTGGTATTTAGGAAAAATCCAAAAACACGTCAATTTATGTTGGAAGGGGCAAGCA
>WOGN01006303.1:0-12533 GCA_015342105.1 Leptinotarsa texana | reverse complement strand
AAGATTCTCACGGATAAAATATGATGAGCTGTTTTCTCAGGTTTCGCTCCGTGTTCTGTGTATTTTATCCCCATAAGGATTATTTTCACAACGTTTCGGCAAAGTCTCATTTGCCATCTTCTGGTGCTGTCTGGTTTTTTCAACCAGACTGAATGAATTGAACTCAAATGATATTTTCAAACTATCAAATGGAACAAAAAAGTATATAAAGATAACAAAGAAGAAAAATAGTTAATCTGTTGTCAACATTAACTAATTTGAGCAAAACTACGTGAGACGTTTCAAAATTGTCTTTAATTTTTGATGTGATATAGATGAAATATAATAATAGTAATAATAACTATATTCACAATAACTTTGGCGATAAGAGCAGAGCTCTTGTTTCGCAAGAAGTTGTAAAGAATATATAAGTATATACATATTTCTATAAAAGTAAGTATGGCATTCATGGAGTAAAAACTAGAAAACATTTCATTCAATTTTGTGAATTTGGTATTATAATCATATGTCGGCTTGAGGTAAAATATGCCGATTAAATACTAAACAAACAAAAAATAAGAAAAATAGATAAAACATTGGGTGAATATTACACATTCTATAAGAATAAAATATCAATATTCAACTAGATCAAATCTTAGGCGGTACGGATAAGATTATGATATCTACAATACAGTATGACACAACTTTGGGCGAACAGCTCTACATAAAGGAGGTTTTACATATGGAAGCTATACCTCTAGAAAGCTTGACAGCCTGGATTGCCTTCCCAATAGATACTTTCAGTGGAAGTGTTGGCATATGTCGAATTACATTTTTTGAAAACTCCATTTGGAGGTGGAAAAATTGTAAGACACTTTTTCCATGGTGCAGTGTTTGGACTACTTTGAATCGAAATTTTCACAGAGGCTCAGCTCTCGGAGAGTTTTAGGGATTTTTATGTAGTGCTCATTCATAAAACGTATCCATGTATTGGGTACCCTGAATGATTATCAAAGTCATAAAAAATTTCAAATATCCGTCATCAATTATTAGTTATCAAGCTCGATTTCGCGCAAAGAAATCAATTTTTCGAATTTCATTCGAAATGAGTATACTCCTTTTAACTAGCTACAAACTACTCCAGAATATACAATGATAAATATCAGTTTATCTACGCCACTCCTATTTCGGAAGCACATTGCGTTAAGATGTCAAAGGGGGTATCATAATATGTCAAGGCGAAGCGCATATGCTGATAACATCGAGTTTGCTATCTCTAACGTTTTGTTGCATGTAGCAGCGCCATTCGCATAATAATTGAGTTTCCACTCGAGACAATGAGTTCAAGTTACTCACATTAGGCTGTCTGATCTGAATAATCGCAATACGCGAGCTCCTGCCAATTACTCATTGATAAGGAGTTTGTTGATCGAGGATGGCGATAAAACAAAAGTCAGAAAGGAAAAGGACTAGTTGATTAAGAAAATCAATCATCATCTTTATTGATAATGTTCTAGATATATCTTGATGGCAGTCGCCTGTATGAATTGGAAAAGACATGGATTTCCTCATAAATAATAGAAATGTTTGACATCGGAGTGCCAAATTTTTAAGTCGGTTTTGGCAGTTCGACCAATCTTTGAAATAGAGTTATAATAAACATAAATCTACCGATGAATCTAGTATAGCACTCATATATTTTTTTTTCATGGAATTATTTTCTAGCAGTTTGACTGCATCAACCTTTTTTGATTTAAAATCATTTCAAATATGTGGAGAGAGCTTTACAAATTTCTGCTGACGCAATCGTCGGTTATAGGTGTCTTTCCCACTGGAGCGATACAATAAGCGATGCAAGATTAGCAATATTTTATCACCCGATGCAACTTGTATCCTCACAACACTCCAGTGAATACTGTAGCGATACGATAGCATAAAGAAGGAACAACAGAGCAGGTGTTTTTATCAGTCATTGTTTTGCTTACCGGCACTTGCAAAAGAGGAAACGAGAACCTAGAAAATACTGGCTACACCTAATAAGAGCACTAAGAGTGCTCTATTACCATCTACGTCACTTTTACGGTATTGACGAGACACCGGTGCTGCCCTACGCTCCGGGGGATATTGAATCCGTTGTGGGGAACGAGAAGTGCCGAATTTATTGGAACTATTCGTTCCCCACCCTCAAGCTCATACAAGCTAATAAGCCTGATGTGGTCCTTCTCGACCACCAGAGCAAGATGTCAAGATGGTTGTTCTGATTATTGGAGTCCGTGGTGGGATGATGTCCTCTCTACTCTCGAATCTTAAAGTCACACCGGCTTGCCGCACTAAGGGAGAAATCTTAGCCGCACAGATGCAGAAGGCTCACTGCGTTTGCTCAGAGCACATTATTCTTGGACCCAATTATCACTTACCCCACGGTGTGGGGAGTGGCCATTGGTTGACAATGCTTGCGTGTCCTCCCGAATATATCGGGGTTTCAGGGAATAGGGCCTGACCAGCGCACACTACGGTGAAAAAATAATAATAATAATATAGGTCTCGGTCTATATCTATCGACATTACGCGGCCCCTAAAGTGCAATATTTCCAAATACGGCAGTCTTACGCTATTGACGAGACACCGGTGTTACCCTACACTCCAGGGGATATTGAATCCGTTGTGGGGTACGAGAAGTGCCAAACTTGTTGAAACTATTCGTTCCCCACCTCAAGCTCATACAAGCTGATAAGCTTGATGTAGTCCTTCTCGACCACCAGACCAAAACGATATTTGTCGCGGAGTTTCCAGCTCCTGGAGTGGTCTTTGGTTCATAATGCTGGCGCGCTCTCCCAAATGTATTGGGGCTTCGGGGAATACGGCTTCATCAGCGCAAACTACGGTAAAAAAATAATAATAATATTTTTTATTTCTTTCAGATGTTTCAATTATAGTGTAGAATACGTCCAATAAAAGTTTATTAAAACAACAATAAGCAGAATAAAATATAAGAAATGTAACGGAGTTATATTGAGTGAAAAACAATTATTATATACAATATACATTCAAATTCATATAAAAATACATACATTATGTACGGTTACTTTTAAAGAAGTCTTCCACTTTTGAACTTCTGGATATCGGAGAATTTTTTAGAGTATTAGGTAGTCATTTGAAACGTCTTGCTCGGGCCAGAAAAGGAGACTTTTCTAGGTAAAAATCCTATGTTGTTTAATTTTAATGAAATTTCCTGATCCTGTGGGATCCTGATCTTGTGGGCACCTTAATAATTGAATATTTTTTGAGAAAAATTATGATTCACCTCATTTTTTGATAAGAAAACACATGTATCGAACTCTTTTTGTGTACTGAAACGGCCCAGTTCGTATTCCCAATCCTACTGAATTCAATTCAAAAAATCATTTATCTGTGACTCGTGGCGAATTTATTCAGACACCGACATTATCAAACTCTACCCGACTGTTTTATCACTCATTATCATGTTCGGGTTACATCAAAGACAGTACCGGCGAAACACACATTATTAAAAGAACTTTCGAGTTGTTGGATTCGTAGACGCTCTAGGGCTACTGACTGTTTGTTTAGATATAATTCCTATGCAGAACTCGTGCCGCGTTTCCATCCTATGCATTTTACATGAGGAGTTCGGGACCTAACCTAACCTAACTTGGCCTTAGAGCCCTAAACAGACAGATTCACTTTTGGTTTCAATATTCCGCTCATCATATCAAACAGCCGAAGTTTGTGACTCAGTCAATGCCACCGCAACTGTGTAGAGATGAGAGATAGTTGTGGATTGATGGTGTGTTTTTTCAATATCTTTCAACGTGGCATTTTCAACAGTTTTGAAAATAACTGACCAAAATTCCGAGAAGAGTAAATACACATTGTGTAACAGTCAAATGGAATAAATTCATTATTGCGGTTATTGTATATAATGAAAAGAATTCTACCTTTATCCCCCTTCGAATGAGAGATACAACCCTCATTTTTTAAAATGGGATGTATAGGTTTGAGATATATCGTTTGAAATGTCTCTTCATTCTCTATTCAAAAATATTATCGCTTTCAAGTTTATTGCATCCAAATCTGAAGGTTTCATTTTGTACACATTGCTCTTCACATATCCCCATGAAAAAAATCTAACGATGAAAGATCTGGTAATCGCGCTGGCCATTCAATCGATCCTCGCCTCCCTATACACCGATTGGGAAATGTATCGATGTATTGCTGGACATTATCTTGGTAATGTAATGGTGCTCCATCCTGCAAAAACCATATCGTATTCACTGTAACTTGAGGGTAACCTGGATCAAGATATACATCTGCTAAACTTGGAACATCATTTAGTACTGCCAAATAATTATCTCCATTCGAGTTGCCCTCAATGAAAAAGGGACCAATGGTATGGTTTCCTACAATGCTTGCCCAAATATTAACCTTTTGAGGGTATGGCGTGTGTTCTTCTCTCATTCAGTGAGGATTTTCTGTGTACCAGTAGCTGTGATTTTGCCAATTAGCATGCCCGTTGAGAGACAAAGTACACTCATCAAAAAACATTTCGTCGTCTGATTAGATGATATTGTTGTCCAACATGTCCATCATTTGCTCACAAAGTTCTTCCATTAAAATCGTCTTGCATGAGCTACTGAGTAGGTATCATTTTATAGGGATGCAATTTATTTTCTTTTAATATGTTTACTATCGATGAATGGCTAACATTGATTTAAGTGGATGCCTGTCTACACGATGCATGTGGGTTTTCCTCAAAATAAAGCATCACATCTGATTTGAGTTCATCTCTCATTGCATTGGCAGCTGATTTTTTTATCTACCCAATATGACCAAACTCGCGGAACTGCTCTATTTTGCTTATTGTTTCTTAAGATATGGGAGGTAAATTAGAAAGTATCTCATGAAATAGGCGAGCTACATCCTGTTATGTTCGGGTTTATCTCCGTAACCAATCATTTGTGAAAGTGTTATTTTATGCATTTCCGTTATTCTTACCATTTGTTAGACTTGAAGTTAACGAACTTCACGTTTCAAACTAACATTGCCAGGGAATTTTCTTGCATCTTTTTAAAGGATACCTTCTAAAAAGAACATTGCTGTGGTTTTTGCTCACTTTCTCATTATCAATACCTCAACATGAAATGAGTTTTGAGTATATTGCAATAAGTTTTGAGTGTATTTAATTGAAATTCGGATTTTATCTTATTTGTTGCAATTAACTTGAAAGCGAAAACATTTTCGAATATAGAATGAAGAGACCTTTCATAAGATATATCACAAGTCTATACTTTCCATTTGAAAATTGGGGGTTGTACCTGTCATTCGATGGGAGTCGAAGGTAGCATTTTTATGTTGAAGTATGTCAAATTTTAATTTATATTTGAGGTGTTTTGGTATTTTGTTAAAATGTGTACCGTTACCGAAATAGTGAATTTATTCCATTAGGATTTTACACACTGTATGGAAAAAAAACAGTTGAAAATGAAACGATTCATTAGATCACTCCAGAAACAGGGAAAACTGATGTATTCTATAATATAATGTTCTGTATTCCAAAAAAACCCAACAGTGTCAATCAACAGTTTTTCGAAAGTTCTTATTCCATTCTTTCAAATTGTGCAAGGTGAAACTTTCTAATACAAGCCAATAAAACTATCGGGATATTGAAATCCTCTTGCCACCACACTATACACTCATAGACAAGCTCAAGGAATTAGCATAAACTCTTCTAAATGTGACGAATCTCGTAGAGAATCATATGGAAAATGGCAATGAAAAGGTTGTCAATACAAGGCAAAACTTCTATAACAGTTTGATTTTTTGCATCCCGAAGACGAAGATAGTTTTGATTTCCAAAATGTCAAGCAAAATGTCAATGAACATTTCTTCACTAGGTGAGTTTGTGTTGGTTGATGGTGATTTGACTTATTCATTTATCTCAAGACTCTGGAAAATACCAAAAGTTTATGTGTTTTTGCATTTTCCTGTATTAGTTTGGAAAATTCTTTCTTTGGAAATGTCTTACTCTGAGGAGCATAATTTGGACTGAAGCAAAACGTTTAGCAACCAGTCACAACAAAAGAGAGGGGTAATTAAAACGTAGTTTGAGCAACTGTGGACCTGAGAGTCTTCCTGAGGAACTCAATCACCTTAAAAATGACATTGAAGGGAATGGGTACAGTCAAAGGGAATTTGAGCGTGCTATACGACCCATAAGAAAGAACGCCAAAGTAACCCCAGCTAGTCTGGTCAAGGGAAAAGCTTTTCTTACCTATGTTGAAAATGTTATAAACCAGATTGGGGGAATATCAGAGAAACACGAAGTGAAACCAATATTTGGGCCAAAAAAAACTAAGTCTGAGGTTAGTTGAGGACCCAAGAGAATCTTCAGTAGCACCCGGGGTTTACTGGATTCCTTGTAGCTGCGGGTCGGTCCACATTGGAACCACGAAAAGAAATGTAGGTATTGGCCTCTCTGAACACAAAAGATATTATTGACTTAGACAAACTGACAAATCAGCTGTAGTTCTCAACAAAAAAGGCACTCACATCATCACATCGTCGAGTGATACTCGTTGAAATTCAAAATCACAGGGATTATTTTGAAAGAAAAGACGAGGCAATGAACATCAATAAAATCTGGAACTGCGACTGTTACATTACCATTGATAACGTCTAACACAGTAGTAGACTAAACTTCAGGCACAAACACCCAGCAGACCACGATCAAAAAACCCGAAAAATAGCCCTCAAACAATAATTCGGACTGTACATTAATTATTGGGGTCGGGTGATCAAGTGTGTCATAATACCATTAAACATAACGAACTGTCTCTGTTCTTCTGCTACACTGTCTGCAGCTGAGGTCTAAGTTACACAGCTTCATCAATTATTAGGTATTCTCTAGAGAGAATTTGAGCCGATTCCTGCTCTGAGGGGCCAGTTCTTCAGTTTTATTTATAGATTTCCTCATTAGAGTTCCTGAACATATTTTTCTAGAACTCTTTGTGTTTTCGTCTACTCATTTCAACACAAGATCCGGACCAGAAATTTTTATATATCCACAGCTGGTTCAGGTTCATACACAACAGGGTTGATGAACCGTGCCTTTTTCACTCATTAATATAAGTAAAACAATGTAAGCGTTCACTCAGGTAAACAAATGTGATAATAGAACAAACAGTAATTGTTATCAAAGAGCTATGAAGAAAATGTGTAGCTAGTGAAATATTCGTTTTAATACTTTACCATCTGAAATGTGAAGAATTCAAACAGCAATTATTGATGGGGTTAAAAACTTGTCGCAATCTAAAAACATATCGTTGAATGCTATTTGAAACAAATATTATTGACGCCATCAACTCATTTACATTTTGTGGACTCTGCTGTTTTTTGAGGAACGGTTTATTCAAGTCATGAGAAGATACTTGAGTTTTACTTTGAAAGGGTTATATTTTTGGAAGTGACTAATTTTTGGGAAAGAAAGTTTTTGGCTTCCTACTACTCCATCTTGGTACAGAAAAATGTAGGAATCTTCCAAAGAAAGGAAGAGAATCAATTTATGAATGAATTGTATGTTTCTTTTATAATGTTATAAATAGATAGATAGATAGATAGATAGATAGATAGATAGCACTTTATTTCCAACAGGTGTACACCCAATTACAGAAAATGTTAAAGAAAATATACTGAAAAAAAAATAACATTCAATTCAATTAAATTCACATATTACATATTCAATTGCCAAATTACAAATGATATTGATAATACAAATGAAATAATATAATAAGATTCAATTGACATATTATAAATGAAGTAGCCTTCACAAGGTTGACATAAAATAATTGAAAATTATATGAGATATATAAAATAAAATCCTTGATAAAGTTCAAAGGGTTTCCATTAATGTCAGACATGTTACATATTAAATTGATATTATAACACATTACATTTACTGGTGCTTTGAGAATCACATCTTCAATTTGTTTCAATTTGCTGTATATGAGAATTATAAATGGTATACCAGATCATCGTCCCATATTCTAGTTTGGACCTCACATAAGCATAGAATAGCGTAATTGTCACCTTTGTATCTCTAAATTATCTAGTGTTCCTTATTATGAAGTCCAACATTCGACTAGCGGACGAAACATCTTGGTCTAAATGTGAAACAAAAGTGAATTTCTAATCAAAATCAATGCCAAGGTCTTTCATTTCATTAACACGACTTATGGTATTGCTATAAATTTCGTAAGTTAATTGCATTAGACTTTCCTTTCTGGAAAAAGACAATACTTGACATTTAGCAATGTTAAGATTCAAACGATTATTGGAACACCAATCATATATCAGATCTAATTCATACTGTAAGTCTAAGAAGTCTCCATAATTTTCTATCTATGAATATTTCAAGGACATCAACGTAGGGCAGTTTTGAGTTGTTTATTATTTATTTATTATATTATTACTCTTAAACTGGTAGTATATAAAGCACATTTGAAGTCTTCATACTCAACATACTGTTTTCTATCGAGTAGATAGTTTGACATGATTTTCACCAATTTTGCTGAAAAACCAAATTCTTATAAACGCTTGGGAAGAATGAAGAAATCTTTTTGATGAAAAGCTTTTCACATGTCTGTATAAATGACGTCAACCTGCAGTTTCCTATCCAAGGTTTCAGAGACACATTGTAAAAGATATGCAAGAATGGTTATGCACGACTTGTTTTCCGCAAACCCATGCTGATCATCTGATATGATATTTCGTATTGGACTGTGAATATTAGAGTATAATATTATTTCAAATAATTTGAAGAAATTGCTCAGTATGAAATGACCCTGTAGTTTTTTATTGACGTAATAACACCCTTTTTAAAAATTTAGCGAAATCGAGATTTTTCCAAAGGTCACGGAACTCACAAGTTTTCAAACAAAGATCGTATATATGAAGTAGGGGACTCAGTAAAGGGTACAAACTGGGACAATTAGTTAATTTTTCAGTTTTCTCGCAGCTTCGATAACATCTATTTCATTCACCTGATCGATAATTATTGTTGGTGAATTATTTTTGCAGATATCAAGTACTGAAGAGGCCCAAGGCAAGTGTTTTACGTCGAAACATCGATGTCTACCAGGAAACATGACATTCTTTAGTATATTTTGTAGAAATCCTGTGAATGATATCTGATTCAATTCCATAATGAATGTTTGGAATACAAACTGAGTGGAGAAAAGTGTTTACTGTATATCATTTCAAAAGAATGTTTCTTTCATGTAATTCAATGTTTATATGAAAGTAGCTGTTTCAGGAGGCTTTTTCTTCCAGTTTGTGTCTGAAAGTTACTTCTTTGCATGACCAACACATCTATGTATGAAGTTATTTCTTTTGAAATTGATTACTTCCTTCCTTTCTTTGGCAGATTCCCAGATTCCCTGTATTAAGAGGAGTAGTAGAAAGCCGAAAACATTCTCTCCCATAGTTAAGTTCGTTATGAATGAGAAGTAAATACGTTTCTGTTACAACGTCTTACAGAAACACAACAGAAGCAGGAATATATGATGACAGAATTTATGATCACCGTGTATAACATAAGTTTTTTTCGATGACATAGTCAGTTTGGAAATGTTGGTTTTCGAACTTTAGTGGCCCCTGAAAGTGGTGAATATCATCGTTTGAAGAGAAAGCAAAGAGACAAGCCAACACTGTCATTACGTACTATTATGATGAGCAGATTCAAATAATCCAAAAAGAAAAAAGTCGTATTGTTATAAATGTACTGAGCGCTTCATTTTGTAATGTTATCCAAATTGGTGCTGAAGAAGCAATAAGACGAGCCCTATTCCGAAACATCGACGCCGTCATTGAGGATGACAATTTTCCATGTTAGTGAAATATTATGTCTCTCATATACAGGGTCTTTCATTGAGCGTTTCCTTTCTTTAAATTCAAATAAATTATCTATTGATGCCATTATGTGAGGAATATAACATCGTTCAAATGCTCGCCACGGTTTCTCTGTGTGAAACGTTCAATTTTCCATGATACCGACGCATAAATCAGACTAAATTTGACCGATAGTTACGGGTTCAATTATTTACTTATACTTCCTAGTTGACTTATAACTTTAATAAAGCTCTCGTAAACAAAAACATTATAAAATGTATTAAATCATCCAGGATGGATAACTTGAATTCACTTGGTGATCTTAGATGTTTAATCAGCACAAGAAGTACTTTACCTACTGTGAATCATTTTCTCATTCAATATACCACTTCAGTTTTTATATTTAATTAAATTTATTTCATAACTATCTATATATTTCACTCGGAAGTAAATCTGAAATTCATAATTACTTTACATTTCTTTTATTATAGTTTGAATCTACCGCTACTCTTTTACTAGAGTCTGTATACTAACCTGTCTATTAATTCACTTTTTTCCAGTTACTTTTAAATTACGGCATGCAAGCCAAGTTTTAATGTTATCCTTGTTCCATGTTATCCATTGTTATCCTTTACAATTGCAAATTTTAGTTTAGCTCCAGGAACATTTTCTTCTGGTAAAAACATTCTTTTTTAATTGTAATTTACCATATGTTTATATGAGAATTAGGCAGTGTTTGTCCCTACCGAACTACTAGTGAGTGATTTTTCGTACTTCACGAAAAAGGTTCATTGTACATTAAAGTCACCAAATACAAATGCAAAAATTGATGATATATTTATGTGAAGATGATACTGGTATGTATTCGTATAACTTGTCGAAAAATTGTCAAATACTTTACTGTCAAAGTTTGATTATTATAGTTATTTCGACATATATACAACTGATAGATAATATGTCTGATGTGTTATGAAATCATTTCAATTTTCCGAAAAAATTCCATTACAGTACAGTCACTTAAGAAATTCAATGAAAAATAAAATAATAAGAAATTTGATGATGAAAATGTGAATATCAAGTTTCAATAATACTTTTACTCACCGGCTGTCCAGGTACTAAACTTTCCCATGTGAAGTGGAGAGAGTCAATTTTGGACGGAATCAAGACTACAAAATGAAGGGCATAGTTATTGATGATTCCATTTCTGACATAGAACAGTTCTGCCCTCAGACCTGAAAAATAAATTGAGTCCTATCAACAGGTAGAATTTTAACCTCTGACATACACCAGTACTAGATGATCTTGATTCATCAATATGTACTTATGATGCACTGTTTCGAACCTTTGGTGTAGTAATGAATATTACTGGAGTTTTATTCCAACACCAAGCCGTTATTTTAACACCTCGACACGTGTTTTGATCACCAAGTGATCATCTTCAAGAGGAAGATTAAACTCAATCTTCCTCTTGAACAACTAACCCAGCTAATACCTATGAAGTCGTGAGAGGCAAGGGATGAGGTAATTTTTCACCTGAACTTGGGCACTTCATATGCACCTCTCCGGGCTCCCACCCCGGAGTATGTGTTTGTGTGACCGAAATTTGTCTGCAGATGGCGCAGTGGACATCCTACTGAATCAACTGCAGATACAGCTTGTGACTAGTTGGAATTAATTTTGTTTGTTCGGCATACTCAGACGGTTCACTCCGTTAGAAATGACCTACCCGGTACTGACGAGGGGCAATTTAACTGAAAAAAACGGTCTTTCGGTGGTCGTCCCGACAAAATGAAATTAATTTCTGCTTTACTTATATAGGAAATTATTTGCAATGGATTTTCCAAATGGAAGATGTTGCACAGGTGCTTGATGGTTTTACTTCAGCTTTCTGCGCAGCATAAGCTGGGTTAGTTGTTTTTTTTACGTCAGGTATCTGCCGCACGTACCTACAAAGTCGTAGGTCCACATGAGAGGCAAGGGGTAAGGTGTTTTTCACCTGAACTTGAGCATATCACATGCACCTCTCCGCGGAATATGTTTACATTCAGCGTTACCTGTTTTTCAACCCAACCATGAGTAAAAATATTTTCAAGCATATCCGTGCCAAAAAGATTTGATAGTGATAAACATAAATAAATATCGTAGTTACAATATACACAATCAGTGCACATTTCCTCTCAGCTTGATTATTAGCTATTTCTTCGAATTTATTAAACTATGTGTAGTAGAATCGGCCAGTCCTTCATAAATGATACATTAAAAATTATATTTGTTTTTCCCCCCGAAAATCTGAGAGGGGTTTGTCAAATAAAGGATGGAAGTATGAAGAATTTCAAACATTTTCTCTGATGTCTTTCAACGCTCAGTATATGGAATATAAAGGATTTCCGATACTTTCAGGATTGAAAAGTTTAATCTGGTGGTCTGACCCCTCTGTACCTGTACCTGGAGTAACAGCCTTGGATAACAAATTACAAATTTGTGGTTTGTTCATATATTTTTCTAGAGCATTTGACTGTGTGGATCACTATGTATTAATCCAGAAAATTGTGGAGTTGCCCAAGATTGGATGAGGTCCTATCTAGAGAACAGGTCACAAACAGTGATAATTCAAGGTGTTCACAGTCAGTCCTTGGCCTACAAGCACGGAG
>WOGN01006302.1:0-12536 GCA_015342105.1 Leptinotarsa texana | reverse complement strand
TCGAGGTCCTTCTGTATTCTTCATGAAGCATTGTTATAGAAATATCTGCTATTTATCAGTAACTTGTATTTAACAACTTTGCCTATCAAAAAAATTGTTAAGAAATAATACAATACTCCTTTGACATCTGTCGAAGAAGTAAAGAAATAAATAATCAAAAAGGAATAACTGCCAATATATCAGAATTTTTATTGTCCATTTCTGAAGATGGAGGCAGATTTTGGCCCCCGAAACGTTAAGATAAGTATTGTATTATTTCTTAACAATTTTTTGGATAAGCCAAATTGTTAGTTACTGATAAATAGAAGATTTTTTTTGTGAAAAATAATTTGATTTTTTTCGCAGTAACTTATCGGGGTAAACTAAAAAGTTTGCCCTTCTACACTTGTGTAAAGTTCATCACCATTATTATTTTTATATTTTTCAGATTGTGGAAAGTAACAAATACCCAAGAAAGGTCGATAAAAAACTGATTTTTCTCCACAAAAAAAAGACTTTCATTGAAGACTCTATCAAGTAAGAATAAACAGTTTTCAAGTGGGTAATATTTGAGAAATCCTTCAAATATTTGAACTTGGATAAAAAGCCTCTTATTTTTCCTGATATTTGTTTTGTTTCCATTTTTCACTTCATATGTCGATCGACGATGATTCCTAAATACTTTATTTTATCACCTTCCTTTATTTGAGAGTCTAGTCCTGCATTCAAATCATGGTAATAATTACGAATGTTCGGGGTATAGAATCTATTTCCAATACGCGTTTCACTACAACAGTGGCTTCCTCAGACATGTATTCTACAATACTTTACAACGCAATATATGCAAATTATTGACCTATTGAAGTGGAACACGCAATGGAAATGAATTCTATATTGTGAATATTTGTAATTATTACCACAAAAATTTCAATATAGTTCAACTAACACACTTGAAAAACTAATTAGTCTAAAAATACAATCATGAAAAAAGTGATTACAGAAGAAATTAAGACAGTTTTTTCCATTTCAATTTGGAGAACAAAAATCGTTTGCATTCGACCTCAATTTGAATATTTATGAAAATTTGCTTTAGTGATATTTTCAGTGTTGATCAGGTTTTTAAATTTGAATATTATTATTAAGAATCAACTGATTTTTCTTGCTTCCGTAAACTTTTCAAAAAAAAACTACGAACATATTGTTATGAGTAAGCAAAATTTTACGATCTATAAACTTTTTCATTAGAAATTAGAAAACAGATCATCCCTTTTCTCAAATAATGTTCATACATTTTAATTTATGAAAGAATTTCCGACCAATGTGTATATCAACATCACCTATACTGCCTTTACAGCACAGCCTGGCATCACTCTTCATCTGTTTCTTACAATACCGTTAAGCAGCGTTATTACCAGATTCATTAAATATTTGTGGAAATCAGAAAACGAATCATTCTTTTTTTTCTCAAATAATGTTTATACATTTTAATTCGTGAAAGAACTCCGGCCCAACATTACTAATTTTGCTATTGTAGCTCTATATGGCAACTCTGCATTGGTTAATACTCATCACTTTTCTTCTGATGCATATAGACTTGTACACATTGCCATTTGCACAAATCAATTTGATTCAGAGTGCAATAGACTATTGGTTGACACTGGAAGTCGCAGCATTCTGGAAATTACCTCTTACTTTATGCCTCCAACTGTCAGCTACGAACTGCCTTATAAAGTACTGCCGAGTAGAGAGGACTAGATCTTCGGGAAGTAGTTGTTGGTTCACAGTTGGATCAAAAACACCTTCCTGTTCAGGTGCCTAGGAACCTATGCGACTGTATTTCAAGCGAAAATTCACGCTACTGAATTGGAAGAAAACAACCTCATACACAAGTCAATAAAAATATTCTCGGACAGTTAAGCGGCGTTGGAAGCTCTTGGCTCCTACCGAGCAACGTCTAATTTGGTAGCAAATTGCCAAAAACGAGTCTACTCGATAGGAATACTTAACAGATTGTCTCTGGTGTGGATTCATGCCCATACTGGCCTTACTGGCCTGGAAGGCCAATAAAGTCAGTATTGCTGACTCCCTTCCAACTCCCAGGTTGCTGGCTCCCTTCCAAAGGAGGGTGCTGCAAGCAGCTTCATCGGACCAGAACCTGTCATCGGCATCGTTTTAGGCTTTGCCAAACAAATATTGAACACCTGAATGGCAAGAAGATTTATGGACTTCTGGCAGAAACTTCCAGGATTGGCTCACTCCAAGGCTTTTATTCACCCTTCGAAGCTTGATACCAAAACAGTTGTTGGACTACAGTAGGGAAGAAATACGATGTTTAACAGGCCTTTTCACAGGTCGCTGTCATTTGAATTATCACATGCAGAGACTAGGACTATCGGAAGATAGTGTGTCCCCCGCTGGGGACCGAATAAGGTTTTAAGAGTTCGGCAGAGCTGTACTCTTACCATCTGACCTGAAAGATCACTTACCATACAAACTAATCGGCTAAACCGTTCCGGTGGAAGGTCACTTTGAACCTATAACCTAACCTATCCTTTCCACTGTTTATTAAAATACAGTTCAGCAGCGTTATTATCAGATTCAGGATTTGTGGAAATTAGGAAACAAATCTTACACGTCTTTCAAATAATGTCTAAACGTTTTAAGTACGTGAAAGAATTTTTGGCGAGTATGTATATCAACATCACTTATTTTGTATCGCAGTACAACCTGGCATCTGTGAATGGTTGATACTCATCACTTTTCCTCTGTTTCTTACCTATGGATATCTACATCACTTATTTTGCCATTGCACCACAATCTGACAGTTGTGCATCTATAGGAATGTAGGATTTCACGGCTGGGGTCAATGTTTTGGTTGGTTTCCGGTTTTTGCCGTGGTCGTATCTTCAGTGGCGCGGTCAAAGTACTCTTCTCGATGTAGGTATCAACTGAAATTCAATCTCAAACATTTCTGCCATGTCATTTTTAGTGCTGTAATGGTGCTCACTTTCTGTAATGGCGGGTTCGCGCATGCTTCTCGCGCTATTTGGCTGACATGGCCTTTCAATACTGTGTGTCAGATCTTTGGTAGATATGTTCTCTCTTCCTTTCTGTTGTAGTTCTCTTGGAGTTTGTAGAAGCCACAGAAATACACAAATACCAAGAAAACTTCAACAGAAGGGAAGAGGGAACATATCTACCAAAGATCTGGCACACAACATTGAAAGGCGCCAGAACGAAGCCATGTCATCCAAATCGCGCGGGACGTACGCGTAAACACGCTATTACAGAAAATGCGTAAAAAATCAGCACTATAAATGACATGGCAGGAATGAGAGCTTCAGTTTCAGTTGCTACGTCAAGAAGAGTACTTCAATCACGGCACTGAAGATGACTGCCGAAGTTGCAGTTGAAGCGTTTGGAGATTGCAACCAAATAAACAATAGAAAAAGCAATGATGAAATGGCTGAGAAGAGTAAAAGAGAGAAAATGATTTTTTTAATTTTCAATTCCTTTCTCGACTAATGCATATTGTATTTATTAATAAGAATTTTTAATTAGTTTATTTGTTCGACAAACATCTATTTTTGTTGTATTTTCATTGAATAAAAGTTATTAATAAATTATCTTTTTAATTTCTGAAAAAAATCTTCAGAAAATTGTGTGAAATTCAATAAAATAAAAAGAAGATCTAGGTAGAGGTGTTTATTATGCCAAAGTTTTCATGCATATGTCATTGGATCCTTTCAATTTGACTAACGATTTCAGATAGTAAACAGGTTCATCATTAATGATGAATTGTAAATCAGATATTTGTTCCTTTGGAACAGAAAGTACATCCAGAGGATATCCATTTTGATAGATATGTATGTCCAAATGATATCCATTGTACTTACTATGTACGTCCATAGATATCCATTGGACATGGAATGTAAATCACTGGATATCCAAAGTACTGCCCCCTGTATGTCCATAGAACGTCCATTGGATGTTTCACGAATCTCATATGGATGTCCAATGGATGATGGCACGGTCCATGACATATGTCCATTGGACATTCTTTGGACGTTTTTGTGCTGTATGGGGAAGACCAAGGCAAAACTCGGAAATCAACCAAATAATTGTGCATTTTAACACTCATCAGTATCTCGTTGTTTCTCACAATACAATTCAGCGGCGTTATTGCCAGATTCAGTAAATATTTTTGGAAGTTAGAAAACAGATCATTCCTTTTCTTTAAAATGTTCATACATTAAAATTCATGAATATTACTGGAGTTCTTTTCCAACACCTAATCGTTATTTTTAACACCTCGACACGTGTTTCGATCACCAAGTGATCATCTTCAAAAAAATATTAAAGGAAGAAGTTTAATCTTCTTCTTGAAGATGATCACTTGATGATCGAAACACGTGTCGAGGTGTTGAAAATAACGATAGTTTTTTCCCAACACCAAATCGTTATTATCAACATCTCGACCCGTGTCTCGATCACCAAGTGATCATCTTCAAAAGAAGATTAAAGGGAGAAGTTTAATCTTCCTCTTGAAGATGATCACTTGATGATCGAAACACGTGTCGAGGTGGTAAAAATAACGATTTGGTGTTGGGAAAAAACTCCAGTAATATTCATTACCACACCAAAGGTTCCAAACGGTGCATCATAAGTATTAAAATTCATGAAAGAATTTCCGACCAATATGTATATATCTATATCATTCATTTTGCCATTTCCGAAAACACTCTAATCCAAGGAAATGTATCCAAAATGTTTCAAAAAGAAGGTTCGACTATTTTCATGAGCACAGGTAATTCGAACAAATCAGGTTTGAACTTCCATTGTCTAAAATGTTAACAGCTTTTATGTTTATGAGAACAAAAAAAAAGTAATAATAAAAATATCAGAACCCCAATAATCGGACGGGATTGTTGAAAAAAAAATGAAATACGAACAAATATTACAGTAGGCTGAAATAAATCAATAAATGGAATTGAACAATTATCAATAATATGCAAGAATTAAAAATAAATTATCAAGATAAATGCGACAACATGAAAACTGAGCAATCAACCAACATTCAAATTTTCTACCACATTCGAACAATCCTAACAGTGTACAAATTCAAATTGCATCTCATCGAAAATCGCTACACTCTTTATTCCTATACAGAAATTATGCATCAGTGAATGCCTTCGCATAGCGTACATCGCGTGAAAAAAATTCCCGTCTATCAGAGGGTGGTTATATTGATTTCTTATGACATCACGGGGGTTGCTAGGAGACTTAGCGCCGGCGCTCCGTTCTTCCTCAAAAGATCGACCCCTGGGCCAGCATTGCAGCCGTGAAGCTCGGTGCCATTAAGTCTTAGTGGAAAAATGTGCTAGTAATAATAGTAGTAGTAGTAAACTACCGCGAAAATGGGAACTGTGTTGAGTTTTTCGCCCAGGGAGAGACGGCCCGTTTACACCACGAGTTCTTCCACGGGAGACTTCACCCTGAACAACGTCTCCTACGAACAGTTGAACAACGTGAAGAACCGCGAGAGCAAGACGAACATCAGCATAACGAACTCCAACAACCACAACCTCTGCAACAACATCAACAACAATGAAAACGCGAGGATCATTTCCGAAAAGAACGCGTTGGAGAAGAACTTGAAGAAGCACTCGCTCTTCATCAACGCCTTATCATGGAAGCGGTTCTCCACCACGAACAACAACAAGAAGAAGCTGGAGAACAACAAGAACAAGAACATCACGGTGTACAGGCAGCCCTTGGTCGACAACATGCATCCCGTCATAGATAAAAACAAAAACATCCACCAAAACAAAAACGGTTCGTTCTACTCGAATTCGAAGAGCTCCTCAGCCCTAGCCTTAGACATTGTTAGAGTTAATAACGCCAACAACAATACTAACAATCACGTTAATTGCGATAAAGTAGGTAATAAACAGGCTCTCCTGAGCCAGAATCTCAACTCCCAAAATCAGGTCGTCCCAGTGGCTGCCCCAAAGAAGACTGTCATTCAAGCTTCCACTTCAGAGCTGCTGAAGTGCCTGGGGATGTTCCTACATGCCAAATGTTACAAGCTGAGGGATTTTCAAGCCGGGGACGCTGTAATGTGGCTCAGGACAGTAGATAGAAGTCTGCTTCTGCAGGGATGGCAGGTAAATTGGATTTTCTATTTCCCTTTTCTTGATTTATTTTCATATTCGTACTGGGTTCATGAGAGGGGTGAATGAACTTAGGGGGGATCCATGTCCAATTATTGAAATGATTTTCGAGTGTAGCGATGAATTAGATAAAATATAGAGGGTCTTGAAATTTTGGGTTATGTTTTCCACCCAAATATAGATGCATTTTTCAATGAGAAATCAAATACTTTCAAGTAAAATGTGTCACAAACAAGAGAATTTTCAAAGGAAACAAACAATTCAAGTTTATCTGTTGAGGAAAGTATGCATTTGTGATTCAGTCTAGAACCACTGATGAGACCTTAATGGGTCGAAACAGCAAAGTATGGAGTTGGATCCCGATTACGTTGTTTCGGAGCTCTAGTTTCAACTGTTTGAGATGGAGTTCAAAAAACTATTTTTTATTATTCAAATTATTTTGTTTTATTTTTTATCATGGTTAGATTTCAATTTCTGAATGAACCCCAAGATAATTAACTATAGAAAACTGTGTCTGCAGTGAAAATGTTCGCTGTGGGTGACCAATAATATTTTTTTTTAGGTAATGAGCATGTTAGTCAATTCATCATCACCACCGTCCTTTTTTGTTGTATAACTGATAAAAGTTGATATTATTTTTGGTGGGTCTACTTTTTATTTTTCCAAAGAACGTTTTTTTTTTGTTCTACTGCATATCACTTAAAACTTTATGGTTATAAATAATTATCATCATAATACATAATAAGCTATGAACCAGGTCTTTCCAGTTTCAAAGAGTGATACTAAACATTATGTTACTCTGACATGTTTTGGTAATTCTACTGATATTATTGTTCGGTTTTTTAAAGGCAAATAATTGGACGTAGCCTACAGAATAAATAATAATTTGAATACATTTATTAAAAACAATAAAGAGGCCTGTGTTTTTTATAAAGAATAAATTCTTTATTCAATCACGATTATGACGTATGGCATTTGGAAGAGAAAGGTTTCAATTTCAACCATTTGGAATGCATATGAATCAATAGATTTAAGAATTCGGGATTACTTCTCCATGATCAAAGAGATTTGAATCGTTTCCCTTTATTAAAATAATTTTGCATGGATGAAATGGGTATTTAGAATAGATCCTAAAAGGAGGTAAAATGTCTCAGGTAAAAGTTATATCTTCACTCTCCAATTTTATGAGTTGTTCCTAGAAAGGAAAATAGATAAGGTAATGAATTCATCATGCAGAAATTCGTCAGGTAGTAATAGTCATAATGATTCAAGTTACTGAAAAGCATGACACAGAATTTGTTTAGTCAGTATTGTGACTGTCGAGTGGAATTCTCACAATGAAGAATTTTTTGAATACGAAATGATTATCTGCTCGCTTTTCTCGAAATTTAAATTGACATTTCTTGTCGCATCATATTTAGTTTTATGTATTCTACAAGAAACTTTCTATTCGTAGAGTGAAAAGATTATACCTGAACGATTTGTCAAACTAATCCATTTACAGTTCTAACAAACGTGAAGAAATTACAGCCAGTATAAAGATCGACTCCAGTATATTGATTTTTAACATTCAGTTATTTATAATACAGCCTTTCACAACAAAGCAATTGAAATGAATGGGGATTATTTATTATTGATTGATTCATTGATGGGTTTGATTTGAAGCATCAATGAAAAGGGTTTTTCACCAAATGTATTCTTGAAATTGTAAAAAAGTCGAAATCTACTAAGTGGAATCTGCTCGAAAAAAAATTGTGAAATTACTAATGATAGTGAAGATTTCGTGTAGTCGAATGTCGCTTGAATCTAATAGATTGGTTGGATAAATTACGTGAAAACACATTTTTGGAACATGCATGTGATCTAGGCTCCTACGGAATATGTGTACTCTTATTTCACAGGTAGCCAAAAACAATAAGGTAATGATCATGGACAAATCTTATAATAATAATAATAATAATATGCATTGGCAAATATATATAGTTCAATGTCATAAGTTGTATGTATGTATAATAAATATAGAAATCCCACAGAAGGATATAATTATGTGTGGGTTCTGCAGAAATTGGCATACTAATGAATAAAATTTCAAAAAATTAAATATAAAGATATTTATTTTATCAAAACAACGATAAAAATAAAAACATCAATAAAAATTAATTGGCGTTCCGGGGCGACTTCATTAATTCCAGTGGCGCATTAGCTTTTTCAGCTGCAGGAAAACCCGGAAAAACCTGCAGCACCACATCATATAAAATAGTATAACTGAATAAATAAAACGTAAGACGTTTTATAAATATTAGACATATTATTTTAATTATATCTTCAAACTTTCTGTATGAAGATGTGGGTTAGTTTCTGGGCATGTCACTGTGATAGTAAACATTTTTCGTATCAACGTACTGGTTGGTGTATCTGAAGCCTTGGCAAGCCTAAGACCCAGGTTTTGAGTTTATTTTTAAATGAATTGTTACTCCTAATATTTTTTATATGATATGGGACGAGATTGCATAATCAAGGAGCTAGGTATGAGCAAGACTTTTGAAGGATGTTTTTTCTTGAATTCGGAACATATGAATAAATTTTTTGTGGAGTTATTACCATAGAATGGATGCTTCAATTGAGAATGGTCCCTATAGGAAAATACCAAAAAACTCATTGCCTAAGATGGTTTCAGAAGTGAAAACTACACTCAAGAAATGCCAAATATTGATCACACTGGCTTTGGGCAGAAGTTTGGAAGTATCGAATCCCACAGTACCGGAAATATAAGGTCTGCCAAAAATCCACAAGGCAGGCAAGTCGGTGCGACCATTTTTATCAGACATAGGTTCCCCTACGTAGGTATATGCTTGCCAAATATTTAGCGAAACCCTATCGGTTCCACAACCCAGCTTAAGTGTTAAGAACTCACAAGAATTAATCGAGTTATAGATGTAAGGTTGCGAGGAGATCTTGGTATCCTTTGATGTATCTTCGTTATGTCTAAGTGTAAACATACCAAAAACAATTGAATATTTGAAGGATCTTTCACATGTCAATGAAATAAGCAGTGAAGTAGTCGAAGAGTACATTTAGCCTACGAAAGATTTGCATTAAACAAAATTGCTTCCAGTTCGCCAATTGGTCCAACAGGCAACATGAGGGTACGACAATGGGAAAACCGTTGTCTTCTTTCATGGCTAATCTGCTCATGAGCAGATTTGAAATAAAAGCAAGGAAAAAGTTGGATTACTTTCAACGAACCTGGATCCGATACGTGGATGATGTATTAGTCATTTTCGATACGAATAAAAATAAGGTGAATGATTTTGTGTTTTGCCTTAACAAATATTTAGCAAGTATAAAATTCACGTATTAAATTGAAAATAACGATGAACTACCCTTCGAGGATGTAATAGTTATTGAAAATGTCGATAAGTGTCTACAGTTTGATGTATATACAGGGCCATTCTAATTCGTTTCTGTACATGGGGTTTTCGTAAACGATAGGAGATACAGTGTCGGTTGAATTGTGGTAAAGTTGCGTATTTCAGAGACCTATTCAATGATGTGAAAAAATCGAATGTAGCTCTTTTGGTTCTGGAGTTGTTTGCCTATATCTTCTTTATTCGCAATTTGTCTACATTTTTCTATTGGCACTTGATGTGGGCTATCAGAATATGTCTAGGAATCTTTTATACAGGTTGTCATCTGACTTGGGTCACCCCCATCTTTGAATTTTTAAATACGGACCAGTATTTTTTGGATCGTAGACGTTCACTTCATACTGAGAAATTAAATTTTATTTTTTATTTGGGAATGTTTCGGTAATATTTGATTATAATTGGGTGAATTATTGCCTTTTTAATTAAGGCCCTGGAAATTGGTTGACTGAGTTGAATAAAAACAAAATAGCAACTTACACGTCTTCCTTTGTACCGTAGAGTTTTTCGAGAGTTATTTTTTCATTTTCAGGTACCTCTTCATATTTTTTCCATTGCTCTGAGCATTTTCTACAATGAACTTTTATGATTATCTGAAACATATTTACATCAAAAATGTGTTTCAATAAGCAGAAAAAGAAATAATAGTAATAATAACATCCAAAATAAATACTATAATTGTAATGAAATTTGAAATGAAATTATTTATAGATATACAAAAAAAATTAATGACGCAATAAATGACTAATAAATTATTCAAAATCCTCAATCTCGAGTCTTTTACATTTTCTATCACTCTGCCAGCGTGAATTCTATTTTTCAATGCCCCCTATAGGAAATAGTCCAAAATAGAAAGATCTGCTGATTTTGCAGGCCATATTATTGGTTCATTATTCATCTCGAAATGGAAGGACTCCAATTCGATTATTTATTGGGCCATTAATTTTTTTGTGTACATATATAAATTACTTCATTTCAATTTTCATTACAATTATAGTGTTCGTTTCGGATGTTATCATTGCTATCATTTCTTTTTCCGCTCATTAAAACACATAATATATTTTTGTTGTAGATATGTTTCAGATAATCATAAAAGGTTTTTTTTATTCGAAGTTAATTGTAAAAAGCTCTCAGAGAAATGCAAAAATGAAAAAATATGAATGATTACCTAAGTATGAAAAAAACTCTCTAAAACTCTACGATACATAGGGAGACGTGAAAGTTGATATTGTGTATTTATTCTCTCACCCAATTATAATCAAATATTACCGAAACATCCTGAAATATAAAATAAAATTAATTTCCCAGTATGAAATGAACGTCAATGATCCAAAAACCCAAGCCCAAGTCAGATGACACCACATATAAAAGATGCATGGACATATTCTGATAGCCCACATTAAGTGCCAATAGCAAAATATAGAACAATTTTCAATATGTCTGCGAATGAAGAAGAAAAAAATTAATTTGGGATTTTTTGGTTTTTCCTGTATATTTTCAGAAACAAAAGAGCTTTATTCGATTTTTTTACATCATTGAATAGGTCCACGATTTAACCGACACTGTATCTCTTTCATTTACAAGATCCCCATGTACAGAAACAAATTTGAATAGCCATGTTGAAAGAATACAAACACTCGTGTTAGGAATCACACCTTAAAAGGTAATACCTCGTTGATCCTTAGCTTGCACAAGGTTCGCTTTCTGAGGGTTGTTCGTAGGGGTGCGACAGCTGATTAACGGAAAGACAGATTTTAAACAGATTTTTTAAACTTTCATGTATATCTTTGACAGCTCCTATCATTGCCCATAATAAAAATAGCTGGACTACAATTTTTTGTCCATAGACTGCTCACATTTTCCTTGACCAAAGAAAGGTATGAGATTGAGAAAAAAGTTGTTAGAGAGGTGTCTGAAAGCAACACGTAACCATCAAACATAGTGGATCAATCAATCAGAAATCAAAAATTTAGGAAGTATCTTCGTAATGCCTCGACATTTCGAAAAGATGAAGATTCAAAATTCATGGTGCTTCCACATGGGATTAAAAAATTGAATACAAGAGTGGCTTTCAAAACTTCACGTACACTTAAACCAGTATTGGACAGTCTGAAAGACTAGACGTTGGAAAAAAAATTTAGGATTTACGAAATAGGCTATGAGAATTGTGATAGGAAATATATTGGTCAAACCAAACGGACAATATTAGCTCACTACAAGGTACAGGTTTCGCATATTCGGTTTCATAGACCGGAGAAATCTGGTGTCGCTCAACATGCTATAGAGCAGGGGTCACCAAACTACGGCCCGTGGGCCAAATCCGGCCCGCCAGTGTCATCAATCCGGCCCGCGACAGCCAATGATTACCTAATTGTTGTTACTGTGATCCTCCACCGACAATAATTTGTAGTTGTGGATCAATTTTACTTGTACCAATTATCTAAAGAGATTTAAGATGCTCATCGGGAAATTGAGATCTGTAAACATTCTTTGTGTATTTCATATTGGAAAACGTTTTCTCACACAAGTTAGTAGTACCAAAAACAGAAAACAACCCACGACCAAATTTATGCAAATTATCAAACTGTTCCAGTGGAAGACTCCTATAAAATTCCAACAAAGATGAATTTTGATATTTGTTCTTAAGCACGTCACTGCACCGTAAATCAATAATTTCCATTTGGATTTCCGTAGCCAGGGTTTCAATGTCAGAATCCAAAGGATTTTGAAAAAGCTCAATTTCATTCGCAATATCATCAAAATCTGAAAAACGGGTATTAAAATTTATCTTCAAAGCACTCAAAGTTTTGATTACAAAATTGACGGGAAATTCAGTCTCTGTAGTGTGGCTGAATATTTTACATGTTTCAGAATGTGTGAAATATTTTTTGTATAAATCAGGAAGAAGCTGATTTTCTCCTTGCAATCTCAAATTCAGTTCGTTCATATGATTTGTCAA
>WOGN01006301.1:0-12537 GCA_015342105.1 Leptinotarsa texana | reverse complement strand
TGTAATTCAATGTTTATATGAAAGTAGCTGTTTCAGGAGGACTTTCTATCAGTTTGTGTCTGAAAGTTACTTCTTTGTATGATCTACACATCCATATATAGATTTATTTCCTTCCTTTCGTTGGAAGATTCCCTCATCCTTCTTTTTTGTATCAAGATGGAGTAGTAGAAAGCCAAAAACTTTCTTTCCCAAAAATAATCATATGTATTGAACCCATTTCAAATTTCACTCTTTCACACAATTACCGCTCTATTCAGTTGAACTATTTTTTTAATATTAATAAATATCACGTTTAGACACAAACTGTCTTTTCAATAGTTTCTATTTTCTAGAGAAACACACATGTATTATGTATAAAGTATTATCGAAATAATATTTTTATGTGGATTGCATTTTATTTGGCAAACACAAGTGCAATTTACAAAAATAGAGCACAAACACAATCATTTTATGCGGCTGCAAATTCATGCCCATCAAATTATTCCTAATTACAATTCAGAAAATAAAAGAATGATCAAATAATCTAAACTGTTTTCCTATACTTCAAAATGACAGTTGTTATAAGAGACAACATATTTCTGATCATTTTCCATTATAAGACTCATTTCTGATATTTTCTCATTTCAAGGCGCCCTTGTCAAATGACCAACATTATTTTAAAATAAACAAGGTGTTCCTCGAAAAGTTAAGCATATACAACATGAAAGTCCTCACTATTGTTTTGTTTTTCGAATTGATGAATTTCAGATTTCGACAAAAATTAGATGTTCAGTTTTCTGTAACACACAACCACTCGTACAAAGTTTGTTGTATTGCAAGTTATGCCGCATGAGGTGCTGATACCTTTTTGCAGCACCTCAACAATGCGAAACTTCATTGGTGAAACCACGAGTCCGTTTAAAGTCCTCATTGGCGAGCACAAGAAAAATACACAGAAAATCGGAAAAAACGGATCGTGTTTGGGCTCTTCGATACAATATTAATTAGTCCAAAGCTGAAATCACCAACAAAAGGTAACACTTGTTCAAGAGAAATTTCAAATAAATTGCATACATGTTGAGCAAAGACGCATTCAGACAAGCTGGTGCTGAGCGGGACAGCGGTCAGCGTTGCTTGCAACCGAGAGGAAAGAGGGGTGAAGTGAAGGGCCCATGTGACCTATGTAATGTCTCAAGCTCAAGTATCAGGAACGGGCCAGTCATCACCCGAAGACGATTGTAGATACTTTAATCAAAACGTTATGAGTAGCTTGGTTTTCAGATATATTTCTTCTTGTTTCGAATTTTTGTGTTTCTTTATCATTCATCTTCGTATTCATTGTTCCACCCACTTATTAATTCATTTTAATATCAGTTCACAATAAAATGTTTTACAAATTAGCGTTCTTACAATTTCATTTTTTTTTTAGTCTTTTTCAGTTTCATTTAATTTTTGACAATCCTTTATTTATTTTTACTATAATGTAAATATTTCATTCTTTTCAATTTTATTTTTTTCTTCCATAGATATCAAATATGTTAACACATCTTTAGACAATGTTCTGACCTGTAACATTCATTAAATATGAATTAGCATTATCCAGTTTCAATTATAAGGTTTATGCGTCTCCATAAAAACCTACATCAGTTTTTTAAACATTCATTTTGTTTTTTTACATATCTAATATTTGTAGGCAGATATGAACTCTTTTAGAATTCAATCATTGATAACCAACAAAATCTTGATTAAACTTAAATTCATCTTATTTTAAGGATGTTCCATTGACACATTCAATTCGATTTGAATTTTATTAATGGTTTGGAATGATAAATTGATATTTCACCTATCAACCTATCAAATTTTGAATTAAACATTGGAGCAACTCAATAATGTGCCATAAAATAATTAGGTGCTTACAGTACAGAAGTTGTGAAGCCCGCCCCAACTATTACGAACAACCAGAACTGAATGGATATCTAATTCATTGGATGTTCAAGTAATTCTGTTCTGAAAAAAAATGATCCAACCATTTTGTCTGAAAAAATCAGGATTTGAAAACTGTGACAAATTTTTGAAAAAATTATTAGGTACCACTCTTTTCTCAAAAAGACTCATACTCATTAAGATGTAAATAGATAAGTACTTGAAGATTTACTTTATTCAACAGTAGAGAGTGTGTTCAGACAATTTTTTTATCATACACTGGCTATGTTCATTTGAAACATAAACATTTTTTCTTAAGTTAACACTGATACATTATATAATATTTAAATGATTCTTGGATGTATGGAGGAAATTATTTTGACCAAATCAGAGTTGGCTATAAGCGCTATAACTGTTTTATGAAACAGACGCATAGATTTCAATGTTATATTCCTTCAAAGTTTTCATATTTTCTATAATTTCAATTATTTGTTTGATTGAACTGATTTCTACAAATTTTATATTGAATTAAGAGTACCAAGGTCGATACCTAATACAAATTGTTCAAACTTTTTCTGGTATAAGTTCGAAAGAAAGGTATTGAGCATGTATTCAACACATGAAGCTATATTCGTTTCTAAATACCTTTCAAAATTGGATCCATCTAAGTATCTCCATCTTCACAGTCACAAAAGTCGCAAACTACCAACATTTTCATATTGTCAAACACTAAGTTAAAAATACTTTCCACTCGCATTGACCACTACTGAACGCGATACTACACTTCTCGTTTTGACAATTTGAAGAAACAAAAACGCCGCCTACTATTTTTTGTTTTCCTATTTCGTAATAGATTGCCAAGGACCACCGGCACTCAAGTCCAACGTTCTAACAAATACCCCAAGAAAAAGCATACCTATCAATTGCTTACAAAATAAAGCTGGGTGTTCAAGTTTTTATTCACATGCATTTTGTTTTGTTATGAAGGTGCTCATTTGTGATTGGCCTCGAGATTGTGACGTATGAATTGGTACTGTGATCGGTTCAAAAGTGTGAATTATAGCTCATTTTTTTGGTTACTTACTCAACAAAAAACATTGACATAATTGAAGGTTTTTCAGTAGTTTGAAAAAATAATAGTTCTCATTTATTTATGAATTCACAACAGATATATGCATACAAGAATTGTCTATACCTTTTAAATTATGTGAAGAATTTTTATAACCTTTTGAAATGAACAAAATGAATGAATAATATAGATGTTTCATTCAAAATTGTTATCTAACCTTGCTGTAATAGAATAATGAATCATGAAATTTTTGAGACTACTAAAGTGAGACAAAAGTCAACAGTAATAAAAGACTAGCTTAGTAAGTCAGTTAATAGAAAATTGAAATAATTATAAAAATACACATGATAGGCGGGAAATTTGGAAATATATTTTATTAGATGTCACACGAGTTTCAATTCAAAACATTTTCTCAGTTTGTATGTATGTCTCCTCGGCACCGTCATTGGACTATTTGAATTCTATGATTCACGTATTATTCAATCCGTTTATCATATTTCGTTTGAATAGCTATATAGAGAATATAGCGCGATAACCGTTTGTCGTATTTTGGAAAATAATAGGATTTGTATTCTGTAAATTGGCAAATATAGGTTATTCAATATGCTTCATCGAAAGAAAATATTGGCCAAAACTTCTCGTTATACTCGAAGTTGGTACCAACTTCCTCACCTTGTATATTTGCACCATTTTTTAATGGATGGCATAATTCTAATTTGAATTTATGTAATACACTACACCCTATATCAAAAATGAACCGTTTTCAAGATGTTCATTTTTTACCCAAAAAAAGTAGGTATTCGGCTCCTCGAGTAATTCCCCCATAAAATTCAAAAGTTTGCAGATCTGGAAATAAATGATATGAATGAAATGATATTTTGCTGCTCATCCGAATGAGTCTTTGAAAGATTGTGAGAAAACCATACCAATTAAACCCAGAACCACTCACCGCATTTTGAAAAAGCATAAATGGAAACCGTTCAAATATCATGATGAAAAGTCAGGAAGAACCACATTTTATGGAGTGATGGAGCTGCAAGGTCACCAAAAATGGATTATTTAATAGTCATAATACCGATATTTCAAAGAAAGTTGAAGTTTCAACGTTTGTTGTGGTATAAAGCACAAAATGATTTTATATATATGATGATGAAAATTTGAATGGTTAAGGATACTGTAACTTACTAAAAAATGTTGGGAGAGTTGCAGTGAACAATTTATCGATTGGATATGCGGAAAATATTTAGTACAAACAGAATGGAACACCGTCACCGGGACCATAGGCTTATTACTCGATCAATAATTTTATGATAGGTGGATTGTCTTTAGCCAGCACGTTTACCCGATCTGTCTCTTATGGATTATGTATGGAAACATTAAAAATATTATTTAGGTCAAATCTGCAACAAGTAAGGGGAATATAGTTAGAAAAGTTTTGCAAGGATTCAACGCTCTAAATGCCGATGAAATCAGTCGTGTTGTAAATAACAATTTGATGAAGAGAGTTAATAAATGCCTGGAAGTTAAAGTAAATGTCTTAGACATTTTTTAAAATAATTTTTATATTTTGTGTGAAAAGAAAATGTTATATTCTTGAATTTTCGCTTTTTTATGAAACATTTTGAATAAACATTTCTTTATTCATTATTTATTCACCTGACAAACTGTCTTCAATAAAATTCATGATTGATAATCTTTCTATAACTTTTTGAAATGGAGGTTTCGAAGCCTGTAGTTTTATGGTGGACACGCAAATGTTTAATTTTTTCTAGAAAAACTGAAATATCTCGTGAACTGTTGATCTTTGGAATAGGGGATGTTTCATGAAAATGAGTAGAAATCATGTCGTAATTTCAAAAATATCCTAAGATACAGGGTTTTCTGTTTGATAAAACTGATTTTGGTCCCTTTTATATCTTCAGAGTTATTCATCGATTGTGAACAATGGAATGGAAGTATGTGATGAATGAATAATAGCTTATTTATGTATTCTATCAAATATTAGAATTTTATGGGGGAATCACTCGGGAGCCGAATATAACGGTTGACTTTTGGTTTTTGAACTCACCTAAAACGATTTCATTATCGCCACCACATTCAGTAACCGTTAATTTTCTTTTGGAGGGATCCATAATTTTGTAAACTATTTTTGATGCGTTGAAAATATCTATGGTTGTCGTGGTTCAGGATACAATTCCTGATGCATTGCCAGAGATTTAGTGGCATTTCTCAAACATCTTGAATAAACAAAAAACATCCACTTTTTCCTCATTGGAAAAATTCATGTTTTCCCCTTAAAATCGCTCACCAAATTGAACAACTATTTTATTTTGTCTTTTACAATTTATCCGACCTTCACATTCATGTATTTCATGGCTAACTTCAAAAAAAGAAATCACTTATCATGTTTCTCCTGAATATCATCAAGACTTTTCTGACACAGTATTTTTGTTAGTTAATTCTTGTTGATACCTATACTCATTTTCTGAAAAGAACTATTTGGGTAGCTACAAAATTTCGAGACACTTGGAAATTGTGAATGGCTTGTTATTAATAGAAATATTAGTGGTCTCTCTTTTTCAAGACAACCCTGACAGAAATCTATTTGGATTTCAGTGAATATAAATATTTAGGATATCTGTAATGAAATGAAGAAAAACACTATTTTTCTAATTTCCACTAATTAGTTTATTTTTACGCCCGGTTTGGAGTGTTACTCCATTATTAAGTATAAAACTATACTAGACAAAAGTGTTTTTATTCATTTCATTAAAGTGATCATGAATTTCAATAAAATAAACAAGTCATCATTAACACACATTTAGGATCTCAATGAACATCACCGACGGGAGAACTCTGTTTGGATTTCAGTAATAATCCAAAAATTCGTGCTCTTAATAAGAAAATGATAGAATATTGATGATGTGTTTTCGGGAAAAACGTCGAGAAATACATTATGTTGTAATATATCAATGAATTTATTACAATAACTATCAAAATGTAAAAAAAATATACATATTGATGATGAATTTCAACAAACGAAACGTCGCATTTGACAATCAGTTGAACCAGATTGTGAAATAAAGCATGAAGTTACTCTGTCATTTTTCGATATTATTGAAAATGGAGGCGGTAGAGCAAAAAAATTAAATCTGTCATTTTTAGTTTTTTGCAAATATCACAGAAACGGTTGGTGATTTTATCGATCTAAGAATACCATTACCTTGCATCCCTAAAAAGGCCAATTTTTTTCCTTTTAACCAGCTAAAAAAAATGTTGTCTTCAATCGAGGACCGCCTGCCCGGTACTGACGGTGGCTCATGAATTAAAATCAATGTGGGAGTGATCAGAATAGTACTTATCTATTTATGTTTTATATTCATATATGATGCAACTAATTTTCCTTTTTTTTCAGTATTTTAATATTAATATATTAAGCTTTAATATATATTAATATATTAAGCAGTATAACTTCTATTTAATATATACGCGCGCTTTTGACAGCTGGTCGTGCTATCATCAAGGTGCTACTCAGTTTGTAGCATATATTAATATTTCTTTATATATAATGTAACTCAATTCTAGCGAAAATAAAGTACTGTTCCACCTTTAAATAACTTTTTTAACATGTAATCGTTTAGAGTTTCATAATTTTCTGAAACCAATTTCATTTATGCATTTGTTATTTCAAGGCAAGTTATGTTTTGTGTTAGTTGTAAAACATATTCTTTCTCTTACTGTTTTATTATGGTACTTTGTAGTTGTTATAGTCCATAGTTATTAACTTTCTGTATTTCTTAGGACATTAATTTGCTTTAAATTGGAATGTTTTTTTATGATCTAATCTATCAAAATATTTTGATCTTAGTAATTCAATACTCCTTTTTTTTTCATAGATTGCAAATCTGGAAACACTTTTTTAGGAAATGAAAAATTGAATCTCTAGTATTCGCCAAGAAATATTGTCAACTTTATTCTCAATTATTTGGGATCATATCAATAATGGGATTTCAAGGATTTTAATACAGAGTACTCATCAAAACTATTCAAATAATTTATTTACATTCTACTTTTCAACTTTACAGCATTTAATCTATGTGATCTGTATAAAAAACATAAAATAAGGCAGAAACTACAGTGATAGGATGCTATTATATTCTACAAGTAAATAAAATAATTGAAATAAATAATACTTTGTCTAAAATTTCAGTGTATAAACTCATTTAAGAGTAAAATTTCAACAATAAAGCATATTCGTTAACTTATCAAGAGTTATCTCTTAAATTCATATATTATATTTGTAAAAAACGGATTTTTTTTATTTGGAATATTAAATATGTAGAATGGTCTATGAAATAAAGGATTTGAATAAAATGAATGCTCATGAAATACAGAGATATACTTCTGGAAGTGTTTGTATATGAATACATTTTTTAACTGTTTCAACAGATATCTTAAACTGATTTGATCATAGGCTAATTTTTCACTTCAAAAGTATTGTCAAACAATTTTTATCTGGGTTTTATTTGGAAGAGCATATATTCCAAAAACAGATCAGGACTTCCTCACATTCCTATTCCAGCTAGATATTTCATAAATTAACTATACAAAACAACTTTCTCATTTTTGTCAAAAATAATCAGTCAATTTCAGATTTGTAAATAAACACTTATTTGAATTTCAAAAAAAGATCTTTTATATTTTTTGCAAGTTAAATTACATGTGATGTCTATACGAACAGAAAACTATATCTTAAAAAGTCATATTGAGATATATTTGATTTTATGAGGAGTGAGTAACTGCTAGATTAAAATCCAATTTACAGAAACCCATTTATTTATTGAGTTTCAGGTTCACTGATTTCAAAATTTCTCTTGTAAAATCAACTAAACTATTCTGTATCAGCTAACTTTTGCAATATTTTTTATATTTCAATGACTCTTGAAATATTGAAATGATCAAACTGAACATTATATAATGACAACATTTTAATTCAAGAACATAAATAAACAAATAATTACAGGAAGTTGAAGATTCCATAGTCACTTAAAATCATCTGTTCATTGACTTTATAGAAAATTGACTACTTTAAACTTGAAAAGCTTTCAAGACTTTTTTTGTTGCAACCAATTCTACATAGTTGAAAATATTTAGCTGGAGACAATCGAGGGACAAATATTGCATATATTTTGATAAATGCAGTCTTTGTACTTTGGGTGATAACATTGCATGTTTATATAATTAGTACCAAAATAATAATCACAAATTCCAATAAAATGGAAATTAAAACACAAAAGAACAATAAAATTTCATTTCAAAAGTTCGGTAACCTGCTCATGTTCAAATAATCCATGCAGGTTTCAATACCATTCATACAATTCTTTTTTCAAATCATAAATACGAACTTTCTCCACCATCCAAAAAACAAATACCTACATTAAAACTCATCTATCTGCCTACAACTTCTATTTCGTTACATGTGCAGAACTGTGATTGAGTAAAAATAAATATTCTACACAATTCCTTGTGATGTATGGTGAGATACTAATCGGCAATTTGCAGCCAAGGGTGATCCAAAACATCTTCGGCAGAGAATCGTAGTTCAGGATCGAGCTGAAGCATGTTCTGAATTAATTCTTTGGCAAGTGGAGAAACATCTTGCCAATATTCATCTGGAAAATCATATTGACCAGACAGAATACAGTCAAAAAGTTTCTCCTGGTCATTGTCTTGGCTAACAAAAGGAGGGTAGCCACATAAGAGAATATAAAGAATTACTCCAGCAGCCCAAACATCAATCTGAAAAATTTCAATTTGGTTATTCATGTGCAAAGTGTGAAAAACAATATTTGTAGGACAAAAAACACATGTTCGATAGAGTATTAAAAACTGATAATATAACGCAATATTTTCTTTGGAGGGGTCTAATATAAAACTAGTTTGGGTCAATTACTAAAGTTATATGAGAGGGGTTAAATGATTTTTATATTCAAACCTAAGTCTAAAACGAATAACTATTCCATTATCATCGAGTGACTATTCAAATCATTAAAAATATTGTTTGTTCACAAAAAAAAATATCAAATTGAACTAAAACCTTTGGCGTAGAATAAATGAAACTGTCTACTTCATCTTCTGAAGACGCAAACTTAATTGGTGAAACGGATGTCGAGAAGAGTGTTGCAGTATTTGGAAGTATCTGGGAGCAGTGTCTGTTTTGGATATATGGAGCTAGTTAACTTTCTTCATATCTAATCTAAAGTAAACGGCATTTTTATATTTTTGTCCAATAAAATGTATAGTATTTTTCCTAAAAAAATGTTCATCAAATTTTATGAAGAACCTAAACAAATTGTTTTTCCCACATATTTTGAATAGAATGAGACGACCATAACCTCCTTAAATGCAGGAAATTACAAAACTAGCTCTATGAATAACTGAATAACTAGTACTACAAAAAAAGTGACAGGATTTGGGTCAAAACTTTATAAAAACTAGGCAATAATATATATTTTTAGGAATAAATTTTAATCACTCGATATTACTTTTTAGTTTAGAGCATATATTTTGCCATCGATCTTCGACACTGCAAATGCAACTGATTTTGATACTGTTGAAGACGGAAGTGTATTCTTATAACACAAGTCGTTCCAATATTTCGATAAAATTCATTATCATTTTCAATAAATACCTAATGATGAATTTAATAGAAAAACTAAAATGACTTGAAACTGTTTAAACATAAATTCAGTCAACTCATTGTAGAAATTAGAAACATATGGTCGGCAGTAATCACTAGAAGAGGATTGTGGATATTAACAACTGAACGTCATGAAGCACATAAATAAACAATAAATAACGTCTTAAATAAATAATTCTTTATATAAAGTTTTGCTAATGTTAACAACACATCAAAAACCAATGAAAACGTAAAAAACGTGTAAAAAGTGAAAGAAATGTTTATGAAGAGTCTTCGAATAACAATCAGATAATTCTTTGATGATTTGCGTAAAGCAATCTGATGAAAACGACCAATTTGTAGAAAAATAATTCATGGCTTCTGCAACAAAATAATGGTCACATTTCATTGCTTGTTTTGTGACAAAACCGACCCCTATTTCCAAAAGTATTAGGAAACTTAAAACCATAGATGACATCGCTAGAATAGCAAAAGGCTATTCCAAAGAATGGGAAGAAGCGCTGGCAATGAGGACTATTTTGAAATAATTATGTTTTTCAAACCTACTAAAACATTTAAACAATAGAAGATTATTATATTGTGCATACAAATGTGCATGCATCTCTCATGATGAGGAAAGTATGTTTTAGATACTATTTCTTCCAGTAGATACAATTTCTTGGTTGCATTTCCTGCATACTTTCTGGCATTCATGGTCACTAGATACCCTGTCAATATAAAAATTGTAAAATCATAATAATGAAAAGTTCTTGTGCACCAGCTCTTAAACTGTTAGGTTAGTACTATATCTGTGTTAGAAATCACCAAGTGTACACTAACCTTGAGTCCATATCCCGATTCTGCCAAAATTTCAGGTGCAACATAAGTAGGGGTTCCACATACAGTATACAAAGGCTTTGTCACCTCACACGCCAAACCGAAATCTCCTAATTTCAGTAATTTCACTTGGTTATCCTCAAGTTCCACCTATAAGGAGTAATGTTTTAAAAAAAACCTTACAAACAGTTAAACTACAACTCACTAATAAATTTTCAGGTTTAATATCACGGTGTACAATGTTCATGTTATGTAAATATGCCAACGCAGATATGAGGTGGTTTATCATCAAGGAAGCTTGATCTTCAGAGAATTTCTGAGCTACAGTTATCGTATCAAATAAATCACCACCTGGAAAAATGAGGTTTGTACACTTCAACGTGAAGAATATTGGAAAGTTTATGTTATCCTAGAACACATTCCTAATAATATTCAAGTATATTCTTTGAATAAACAATTCAAAAGCTTTTTATCCAGAGTTGTAATTTATTTTATTTTGAAATGAAATGCAAATTGTAATCAAACTATGATTATTTCTGAATGTTTTTTTCCGCAAAAATACACTTCTATAAAATTTAAACCATTGCAAAAGCAACGTGAGAAAATATACTGTAATTTTTAGGTAAATTAATTTATAACATAAACTTACAAAACATTTGTTTATCCTGAATAAATATCAATTAGTAGTCAGTGTGACCTACTTTGTTTCTCAGTAACAGCTGATTAAAGGAAAAACAGATTTTTTCAAAAAATATTGACACAGTGTGCATTGAAACAACTGATCGATTGATCTTTTCTTGAGCAATATAGTTCCATTCCTCTATATGCCACATTAACTCTTCTGCTTTTTAGGGTGAGTGATGCGGTTCAGAATTGCTCTAGAAACAAAATCCCACATGTGTTCAATATGATTCTAACCCGGCGTGTTAGGTGGCCAGTCTAGTCAGGTAATTTACCCTTGTTCCACTACTTCTTGAACCATTTTTGGTCGATGTGGCTGGGCATTGTTGTCCATGAAGATAAAATTCTCATTCAACTCATTTCGTCATGGATAGACAATGGACCTGATAATATTTCCAATATAAACTCGACTTGTCATGTTGTCACATTTAGAAATCAATGAAGTAAATGATATTGAACATGATGCTTTCTCAAAACATTACTGTCCCTCCTTGATAGGGAGCAGCCTTCCACGGAAAATTTAGTATTTGTTGACGACCTGGCTGTCTCCGTACCCTTTGGTCATCATTCTGCAGTACAATTTTGGTTTCATCTTTGAAGAGGACCCATTGCCACTGTCGTAAAAGCTGTTTGATATGTTCTCGTGCCACTGTACGTGGACAGCTCAGTGTCATGAAGTAAGTAGATCCTTGAAGGCCTTCTTGCTAGAAGATTTGCCCGAAAGAGTCTTCTTTCAACTGTAGAAGTAGATAAATATAACATGGCGAAATGTAACTTGAAAGTGAGCCCTGAGGGCTATAGCTGAAGCATTTCGATGTGTATGGACATATTGAACCAGATACCAATGTGATACTCGAGGTAGCCAATATATGGCATTTTTCTCCTGTTCCAAATTCCCCATACCTATGAACTATTCACGCAATAGAAGATATTGGATTGTTTAACATATTCAGTAAAACTCTCTAATATTACAAACAAAAATGTGACAAATCGGCAATATGTTTTGTGTCAATACTTTTTGTCCGGTTTGTTTACCAGATAGTTCAACTATCTTGAGGGGGTCCAAGACTTTTGATGTGTGAGAATATTTTCAGATAAATAATATGAATGGAACAAATTGATTTTTTCAGTATGAATAGTTATTTTGACAAATTCCTTATTTATTTTTCAAATACCACTTTTGTTCCTTAATATTTAAAAGGAATTATTTAATCCGTTTTGTGGTGATGTAATCAGTGATTATCTGTTTAAAAAAAAGCTGTTTTTACGTTAACCAGCTGTCGCACCCCTACGAACGACAACCCTCAGGTTTTACCTTTTAACGTATGATTCCTAACACGGTTGACAAAGTAAATAACGAACAAGCTAA
>WOGN01006300.1:2746-15599 GCA_015342105.1 Leptinotarsa texana | reverse complement strand
CTTTTTCTCTATCTATTACTCTCTCACTCCGTCCCTACTCTGAATTATGTTGCCATGTCGCCATCACAGCTGATCACAGAGACTCATTCGTGATGAAGATGATTAATTAATCAATTAATTTATGGATGTAGCAGTTATTACATGGTAGGAAATCATAATGAAGAAAAGAGAAATGAAACTTTCTATGTTTTTTACGACTTTTATTTGTAACTAACACTTTCTATGTTTTTTACCACTTTTATTTGTAACTAACGTTACTGCAGTTTCGTCCTATAAGGACATTTTCAAACTTACATATTGTATAAGTAACTGCAGTAACGTTAGTTACAAATAAAAGTGGTAAAAAACATAGAAAGTTTCATTTCTCTTTTCTTCATTAATTAATCAATTGATTATAAAAAATTAAATTTTTTTGAACATTTTTTTTAATTATTTTCTTATTCTACTTAAAAAACATACACATATTTTTATTTGCATGCTATTTCCCGAAATTTTAATTTAATTAAGTTCAATGATTAAAAAAAAATATTTTTTTTTGTCAGATTAGGCGAATCCCTCTAGATAATCGTAAGATTATGAGACAGCATGTCTAAAACATAAAGATGAACCATATATATCTTAATCTGACACGCTTGAGTATTTCAAAATGATGATTTTTTTTTGCACATTATAATAATGGTCGCGAGTTTGCGTCATATCGAAATCGTCAGATTATTGAATGAGAGCTTTTTTTTGGTAAATTTAACACCCCCTTAGAAAATCTGACGCGCTCGATTAATTTTTTTTTTCATTTTTAACCCTTACGTATAACCACCCACATCATGCAAACGATCAGATTAACATACCAATATTATTAAAAATACGTAGGACATTGATGGTATCAATAACTAAAGCGCTCGAGTATGTCCATGCAACAGTTTTTTTTTACATATTTAATAATCTATAGCAGCTTCCCCCATCGATGAAAAGGTATATATTATATAACATGTTTTTCTTCTTATCATCCAAGCTTTGCAACCTAATAGGTCTCTATGAAGCTCGAGTAAATCCCCATTTTGCATCGTGGGCTCCCCTGCTATTACAAGATATTTTGAAAGATGTTAACACTTTACAATAAAGCCTTCATTATCATTAGTTAGATATACCTCAACAGAAAATCTAGTAAAAAATAATGTCAGTGACATGTCACTGAAAACCAGAGCATTTATGATTTATGGTTAAAAAAGCAATTTTTACATATTCAAAGAGCAAAAAAATCTTACTTTATATTAAAATGTATATGATTTGAGAAATTATCTTCCTAAGATTTTGAAAGTGTGTATAATCTTAGGAATTCCAAGTTTTTTTACTTTGAATTCTACAACTGTTTGAAATATAATAAATAACAACAAAATACAATATAGAAGAAAAAACAACAAAGCCTTTCATAAGCTGCTATTCATATAGTCCTTTTCTACCACATTAAACTTACTATTGAGTTAGAGTACTTTATTTGACCATTTTAATAGTATAGTATATTTATGGCAATTCAACTTGCCACCAAGATATCCTTGTTCTGAGTTACAAAGATAAAATCAATAACTGAAAAAGAAAGTAAAGATTGTAGGTTAATTAAAATCATAAATATAAAATCAATGAACTGAGTATTTAATGAGGTGTTTTACGTTAAAGACCCTGGCCACGTCAATATATTCCTCACTGTTATGAAAACAGTGTTGGAGAAGAAACTTCTTACTGGTAGATTTGAATTTTGCATGGCTCAGTGCCTTCAGAGACGAGTGAAAGATGATATACAAATGTAGGTTTAATGAATTTCTTTTACTAATTGTTAATTTATGTCTGGGCAGGTTCAATAAACTAGCAGATCTCGTTCCACATGCATGAATATCACAGGGTCTGTGAAATTTATGGACGTTTTCATAAATCTCTAGTAAAACTTTATAGATATATAATGTTCGAAGTGGCATAATGCCAAGTTGAATAAAAAAAGGATGACAGTGCTATTTGTAAGCTGCTTTGGTAATTATTCTTATGGCCTTTTTCTGGCACATAAAAACCACTAATAGAGTTATCGGAATGCATTACTGAGTGAAATAATCCGCAGTAGGTTCTTTTCAGCGTCATCAAGCTGACCACATCATTTAATTGTCTTGGAACAAACAACGTTTGATAGTCGTAGCTTTGATATAATCAGACGAGCTCAATCTATCATAAATTATAGACATTTGGACATGAGATTAGACAGACAAAAATATATAATTTACAAGAAAAATGATTTGAAATTTCTGCCAACCCCCATAATTAAATATTATTCTTATACCTACCCCTGTTTATATAAGTGTAAAACCACCCATATTCCTTCTCCAGCATTATTCACCTCATTGACATAGTCTTGAGCTGATATTTCTCCAACACTTCCAAATTTTCTACGTTCTGCTAGAGCCTTCAACTCAGCTATCCTTTTGTTTCTATATTCCAACAGTACAGCCTCGTCCTCGGAATCTTCCAATTCGTCCAACTCATCCAAATTCAACTCAGATAGATCTTTTCCAGCTGGAAATAGATAAATTGCATGTCTGAAGTAACACTTTTATGATAAAGACCTACTCGAAGTTTTTTTTTCAATTGTTTCTTCTAACATAGATACAATCTGATCCTCAGTAATTTCTTTTTCCTTTGGTGGAATGATACCCTTGGCCCGAAGAATATCGTTCCATTCAGTATCTGCATTAGGGTCCTAGAATAAATGAAAATATATAAAGATAAACAGTGTGGCAGAAGTAGATATCTCATCAGATCTTTATATGTTTTACTGCAAATGTATCCTGTTATTAAAGCTGAGTACTGAGAGCTCCCAGATAGTTGACATATATGAAATAATTAGGAGAAATCCTTCGTTCGGATATTTTTATCCTGAGAATAAAGACTAATATATCTCTAGGCTGTAGAACAACTCTTAAAAGTCAAAACTTGTGCGAGTCAAGGACTAACGAGGTCTTACTTTTTAACGTGTGACTCCTAGCACGCTTTCACCTCAATTTTTTTCAGTTATAGACAGCCCAAGTTAAATACATATATTAGGCCATTCGCACTGGAGAGGGATTGGACTTCGAAAATAGATTTTTTTTTAAATCGATAGTTTTACCGCCCCTGGTTTACAACTTTTATTGAGTAATTCGGAAGTAAGAAATTGACTCACTATGTCACTATGACTCACTATGTCACAAGTACTATAATATAATTACAGCAACAAGATGAACTTGAGGGAAAAATGTTGTCCACTAAGAAATATTTTCAATTTAAATGTTATAAATACCTGCATCTTCTACAGCTTTCTTTAGTCGCACTTCGAATTCTCAAAACTGCTTGTCAAATGCTGGTTTTTGTCTCCCAAGACTTTAGGAGTAAAATTAGCTATCTAAAATTTAACCTACAATTGAAAAATAGAACCTACAAAATACTTCTTGTCTTCTTCTTTTTCCATTAATGGCTCCAGCTGCCAAAGCTATCCAGCCAAAATTTCCAGGATCCTGTTGGTACTACAGGTGGAGCCCACACTGAAGTGGTCTAAGTTGGACCTTTGACTAGTGACTGACAGGCTGACAGCTGCTGGAACTCAACGATTATGGACATACAGGATTGCTTACTTTTGCGATTTAGTTAGACACGTCACGTGATCTCGTGAAGTACAGTGGTGACTTTGGCTTGAATCGGTACTTCACTTTTAAATTAAAATAAACAAATTTCATATAAATCCCTTATTGAAATATTATTTTGTATAGGATTGAATCCTAATATAAATTGATTAGTACTAAGTAAAAATTTTTCTTTTGTGGATAAGGCGAGCTATTTTGCCCTTTTCAAAAGTAGGAGGTTCAATCGGTTTTTTATTATTTTCGTGAAAACTGTAACTCACCGAAAAATTCTATAATGAACTTTGTTTTAGATATATTATCTAAAAATTTTTCTCATAACTTTTTGTTCTATCTTTTATAATAAACGCTTCATAATCAAAAAGGTATAAGTAATAAATTGTTTATAGGTGTAACAACTTTTTTACATATGCATGATACGGTTTTTATTTTTTATTAAGAAAATGAGGAATTTAACTTGAACTTTGTTCCATAAATGATGAAATTGATAAATCTACAATTTAATATATTATAATACTACATTAGAGCATAAAGAAACTACTTTATCCACTAAATATATCTGAAATAATATTTTTTACATGAATGTAGAAAAATTAATTTAAAGGACTAATGTATTACTTTATTTAATTTTCGATTTTTTTTCTCTATTATCAGAATTGTTTAATTTTTTTTTAAGTGACCTTTGAGTTATTATATTTCATTTTGATGATTGTTCTCAGTTCACAAAATTCAAAAATAATATTTAAAGGAAAATATTTCCTTTTTGCAATTTTTCAAAGAGTTTTCACAATTCCTGGCACCCTTTTCTGAATCCATTCAAATTATGTTTTTACAAAAGCTTGTTTCACTTTTTAATTTTTTCTAACCAATTATTTGAGGGTTTACTAAAACCTCCCAATGAAAGTTGCTAGACCCAAGAAGGTATATTATAATTATGATCTGCTTTTATTTTATATGTATAATCGCCCAAACCATTTTTATATTTTTAAGCAAAGTATCCAGTAATATATTCTAAAGAGCCCTCTGTTATTTCTCGAATATTTGTATTTGAAATTAAAGGAATGTTATCAGAAATATCAGAACTACTAGATGAAAATGAGCTACTGCACTTTGATCCTATTGTCTGCTCTAAAATCGTGTCCGCGTTAATTTCAATTTTCACCTTTTTCATGACTTTTGGAGTAATATATTCTTCTATTGTCGGTTCTTCAGTATTTACTGCAGCCTGGTTGATGGTAGAATTTTTTCCCAGAATGATCATTATGATTCGATAAATTGCTTCCAATGGACTAGGATGTTCATTTGGACCACGGCTTCTAATTTGAGAAAGTCCATTTTTGAGAATGAATTCATCCCCTCTTTTGCAGCGACGAATCCATTCATTTTGCAAAGTTGTGGAAACCATATCGTTAGCAATAGGAAAAGAGTGAAATATTAAATCAGTAACACCACTTTTCTTTAAAGTCAACTGATTGCTTTTACAAGTTGACATTGCACAAATACGACCAGATATTTTAACTAAAAATTACAAGGTTATTTACGGTTAGACAATTATTGCTATTACTTACAAAAATGTGAATATTTTCAATTTTTAGCTTAATTTAATTTAAAAATGTTCAAAACACAAAAAAGTTCCACAATGGCAAAAAATTAACCTCAAAACGGAAGAAAATAACAGAGTCACATATGGCGTCTACTCGTTATATCAGTTTAAAAAATGTCGAAAAGCACAAAAAGATATGACTTTCACAATAACAATCTCAATGTTTCAGGAACCTAATATGTAAAGTTAAACAGAAATTCAATCAAAATAAACAAAAACAATCTAATACTGTCCGAGAATTATCCTCAAAAAATGTTAAAATAAGACACAGTCTTATGGCAGCTATTAAAAGTATCACCAGTGTTACGTCACATCTGCTCGGCGCTTGTTTAACATAGCGATATATGTAAGTAAGCAATCCTGTATGTCCATTATTGTTGGCTGGAACCTGGAACCCACCAAATAATCCTCAGCCAAATGCATAAAATATCCCTGGTCAAGCCTATAAAAAATACGGCACTCTTGATAAGGAAATAATAAAAAGATCCAATACATTTCAGTATGTTGTTCAGTTTTGGGAATAAACAGATATTTAGTGAAAAATTTTTTCACGTTATGGTTCATATTTTTCTATGATTTGAACAAAATACGCGCGACAGATTTCGATCCTTGCACCATCTATCAAAGTTGGCTCCATCTCACTTCTCGCATCGAGAGTTTTTGACAAACAAAACCGAATATAGATATTGCATGACCGATGATATAAGTATGTAAAAGAAAAAAGGGCGAAAGGGTCTCGCTTCCGTACCTGCAAGTACGCATACATTCGTAACTATACGAAGAGTTACGTTGACTACACAATACGCTATTTTTGTTAAAATCTGATGTTTTACTAGGAAGAAAAATTACGGTGCATTCCATTACTAAAACTCTTGCACTTCCGGTATATCTCTGTCCTCTATTCCTCAATATATTAATAAAGGATAGAAATATATTGAATGTGCATCGGTTTCACCAATGAAAAACTCTATAAAATATCCAGTGACAACTGACGAGGTTATATTTATATTTTGATTTGCTGCAATATTTTCAAAAAAATCAAAATGATTTGCATTTTAATTAGAAATATGAAGAGGTCTGTATCGTCTCCCGGATCTAGATATTTTTTTACGAATACAAATTTGTGTTCCACAACTTCAAAACCGCTAATGCCAAAAATGACTGGAAAGAAAATGAGTCCTTATGGATGGTTTTTGTTGGTCTGACGATTCGGATCTATAATGATTTTGATAACTTTAATTCCTTGGGTTGTAGGTTATTCCTGTGTCTACATTTTCTCTAGGAGTTTGGCAAGTGATGCGCAAAAATTGGAAAGAAGGGCTCCTTATTGATTTGCAAGAAAGGACAAACAGTCAGCCTGTCGAACTACCTCAAAAGTAAGAATCAAGGTAATTCTAATAGTTGAAATATAAAATAATTGAAACTTTTTTGTAGTTTAGATGATATAGAAAAATTAGAATATAAGCCAGTGCATGTAAGAGGTCATTTTCTACATGAAAAAGAAATGTACATGGGTCCTCGATCCCTTCTAGTGAATGGGGATGCAGCTTCCACCAGCTCCTTGCTCACAGGAAGTAATAAGAGTCATGGCTTCACAGTTATCACACCATTCAAACTGGAAGATAGAGAGTATGAAATCAAATGAAGGTGAATATTCATTTTAACGGCTCGCGTCAGTTTTTGAACAGACTTACATATTTTGGTCTGCTGATCGTGAATATAAAAAGAAACTTTACAATCTTGTCTACCTTCGGAGATATGGCCATTCAAAGGTCAGAACTTTTGTATTCAGGGTTAGTAAATTAGTGTCACACCACTTTAGGATTCAATAGAATCCAAAAGTGTGAAGTTGACCTCCTTCCGTAGTTTTGAGAATTGATTGTGATCTACGAGACGGCTCATGGCATTTCGAATGCTCCATCAAAGTATAGCACAAGCCATTAAAATGAATATTTATCCAAATGAATTTTCAATCAGTGAATTCTGTAATTGCAGTGAAACTATTTTGGTGAACCGTGGTTGGGTACCTTCCAAACATAAAGACCCTAGAACTAGACCGGAAGGTCAAGTAGAGGGAACAGTTGATGTTATTGGTGTTGTAAGAACAAATGAATCCCGACCGAATTTTTCAATGAAGAATCAAGAAGGAAGTAAAATCTTTTTTTATAGGTAACCAGAAGTTGGCATCTTTCATTGCCAAAGATATTGAATGTCAATAATTTTTGCAGAGACTTGGAACACATGGCATCAGTTGGTGGTACAGCCCCTATTTTTCTTGATGCAACTAATGATTTTGATCTTCCTGGTGGACCAATTGGCGGTCAGACACGAATTTCGTTAAGGAATGAGCACTTATCATATATACTCACTTGGTTCACATTGTGTGGGGCTACTAGTATCATGTGGTATACAAAATTCATTAAGTAATGTAAAGCACCTGACATTGTTAGAACTCAGAATGTTGTACAGTAAAAGTAAGTTGAAATAAATTGTTAACATAAAAATCAACTGGTACTGTTTTAGAAACTGAAGGATACTAAAAATCATTTTCTCAAATTTCATTCATTTAATGGACAAAAAATTTGACATTAGTTTGTAGTTATTAATATTATTTGCATTCATTATTCTATGTCTCATTTGGACATCATTTCCAACCGAAGTGCCACTATTTTTATATTGAAAACTTATTCATTTATGATCTGGTAAACAAGAATCGTATTAGCTGTTTCTATTCTGGAAGCAGAAGTATTTGTTACCCTAGTAAAATCTTTGATCAGATGGTGTATATTATAAATCAGAAACAGGTTCAGTATGTATTGAGCATTTTCTGTTTAATTAGCAAAGTTGATGTTGAAATCCGACCGAACTGCACAAGAGAGAGAGAAAAATACATTTATTAAGAAGAAGAAAAAGTTCCTGTTGGCAAACGTTTCTGAACTATGTTAAAATTGTATAAAAGTAGTACCTAAAATCTTATCTATATAAAATAGAATGTCAAATACATTAGTACAGAGCAAAGAAATGCTACACAAATGAAAATTTTCTGTAAAAAAATATGTTTTATTACAATGAGATACTATAAGTAAGTCCTATAATTCATAAAATGAATGAACATTGTGAAATTCATCCAAATCATAATAGGCTTCATCAATTAAAATGTCTTATTTTTTTTTTAAAATAGTGAAAAGAAAAACTCTACAGGTGCATGGGAATTTTATTAAACATCTTTATTCCATTGTATATTAATGAATACTTTACCATCCTTCTTGTAGTCAGGGGAAGCATATTTCATTTCACAGATTGGTAAAGACTCTGTGCTGCAAGATTTCTCAATGCTAAGTCAGATAACATTACTTTAAAATTTAAGAAATTGAGTAGAAAGTGACTGGCCATTTTCCAGCTATTTTCATACAGGATAAATGAAACAATTGAAATATGTTACTGGAAGATATAAATTTTAATTGGCACTATAACGTCAATATATCATTTTACATTCATAAATAATATATAAAAATCTATAGATCTCTAAAAATATAAGTATAAAAAATAACTGAATAATACTACATCATGCAATAATTTTGTGAGCAAAAATATTGATCTGGATTTCATGTTTCATAAAAAATACTACATGTAGGAAGATAAACTTTCAAAATGTTTCAAATTTGCATTAGTACTTTCCCTTTTGATGGGCTTTGACTTGACACATACGCCATGCTCCTAATCGGTAACAGCTTCTATTTACTGCTTAGACAGCTGCTGTATACAAACTTATATACATGTTATATTAGAAAATATAAACTATTGACAATAGTCTCTTTTTTTCATGAAACTTGAAACAATGAGATCAATATGTTTGCTGACAGATTGGTTCTTTATTATTGAAACAAATTTGATCTATCAAAGATAAAGAATGTTGGAAACATACAAAATTCTAAAATTACATCAACACTGCAAATCAAATACAAATTAATCCATTGGCATTGCTCTGTTGCTACTTAAGCCATTTATTCAGAGTATGTCTTCGATTCCCAATTTATAAAACTATGTGCCCACATATATAATCGACAAATATTATTTTGGCTTCAAATTTATAATTTGCTAGCATTTGGTAGTATTCCTCAACACTGACCAGTGTTGTCGAATCTGCTGTATTCACCAATTTCAATAAAATGATGCTAGGCATTTTTATTTGAGAAATAGTTCATTCTAAACAAAATGGTCCTAGAAGTACCTGACCGGAAGTAAAGATGGCAGTTGCTGTTAAAAATTACTGTCGTTTAAAGTACCGACTTGTTTAGTATTGAGAGAATTGTCCTAGAAGATCCAACTTGCTTTCATAAAAGATCAGGCTGATTAAGTTTTCAAGTAGTTCAAGAATAATATCTGAGGTTTCTTCAATAATTCTACTGTCCATATCGAATGCATCCAAATTATGCTTATTTTTCATGATCTTGACAGCATCAAATATATCTGGTTAAATTACTGATATTAGAAAAAATGTTGATGGAAAATAAATTTTGTTTCCAATGAATTTCTGGGACCATCCTCTACAAATGTTCTCTCAGTGTATTTGTTGATGTATAGGAGGATTTCTGACAAATGATGTGCTGAAACTGATGCTAACACGCTATTATCATTCAGGAGAAACAGGATTAGCATTATAAAACGCGATTTGTGGAGTAGCGTAAAAACCCATTGCAGATGTTAGGTTAAGCAATTTAGTGATATGACTGTAAGAAACGATTCATTTAATACTGAATTCAACAAAGAAATGATAATACACATAATTTATAATCTAATGAAATGTAAATTCTTGCCAACAAAGTTAGATTATTTTATGTGAACCTACGAATAACAACAACGGGTTTTCTTGTCACAAGAAAAAGACAAATGATGAATCAATTTGGTGAGAAAAAAATAAAAGAAAAAGATATAAATACATAGAAATTTTCATTTCTATTTTCATCATAAAGGTTCAGGAATCAGTTTCCTCTCCAGCAGACTTGTTTCAAAACATTAAGATGTTGGCATATAAAATTTTCATTTTTGATAAAGTAAGGTCTCCAGAAAGAAAGTATTTTCGAATATAATTAAATGTATAATGCTGGCAATGATGTTTAAATTGAAAGGGTATATTTCAAGGAGAGATCAATTTTTTGGAATGAGATTATTCTGGCTTTCTACTTCTCCATCTTCATACAAAAAAATGTTGGAATCTTCCGAAGAAAGCAATCAATTTCAAAATGAATTCTTCATGTGTGAATCATGCAAAGAAGTCATTTTCAAACACAAACTGAAAGAAAGAGCCCTCTTGAAATAACTACTTTCATATAAACATGATGATAGCGAGGAACATGCTTTATAGAGGTATTTGTATAGTTATGCTTCATCTTTGTTAATACTTTTTAGATAGTTAACTTTAGACACCTCATCTAAATTACAACTTATGACATAATATGTGAACTTGAGTGGTATCAGATAAACCACTATCAAATTACCACTAGAACCCCCTGAAAAGTCTACTTCTTCTTTTGAAATAATTTGACAGTCAACTGAAAGTGCCAACAAAGTAGGCATTTCATAGTGCCTACTTATCGTGTATTTATTAAAAGTGTTCGTCAGATGGGTATCATGTTTGCTCAATAAAACAAAACGGCGTTTGGCGATGTTGAAATTCAGTGATAAAAGCAGTACTTCACATATTCAAAAAACACTCATGAGAGATTTCAACTTGAAAGTTTACAAAACTGCTACACAATGATAAAGCAATGTTTTTGCATTGCTTCATAATCCTGGATGACATTTCACTCCTGATCTTGAAGAAAAGACTGCAGTTGATGGCTATTTTTAGGAGATCACCATATAAAAAGAGTATCGGATCTTTCTATTAGCTCAAACACTTCTAGGACTTTCTTTCCAAAAAAACCCTCCTTTCAACTTTCCAATGTTCAACCATTTCTCAAATTATTCTAAATATGAACATACGCATTGATCTAGAGATTAGTAAAAATTGTCATGTTTATTTTGGGATCGCATTATCCTCATAAATACACTAGTTTCTGTCATGGACGTAGGTCAAAAAATGTCTCAATCGCCAGATTGATTTATATGAGACCTGTACATAAACATTTTCAGTCAAAGAACTATACTTGAAATTGATAACCCTAGGTAAATTATATATTATTTTTTCTTTTTGTTGGAGGAACTCCTCAAATTGTTGTTAATTCCATCTGGGGGATGTGGGGCATGTCCATTGGCAATTCTGAAATAGACGACAATATTTTTCAAATCTTGGATATAGTTACAACAAAGCCATTACAAAATTTTAAATCTCAAATTCTGAAATTTTTTTGTTTGGAAGTAAAACTGAGTGCAATCAATAAGTTCTGCAAATAAATCAAATATATGTTTTTCTAACTTCAATGGATCGTCCTATCACTGGCTCTATGGGTCGACTTGTAGAGAATCTGTGGTTGACATTTTTGAAAAAGTCACATAGTCACAAAGACAGATATTCACATCAATACTTGTGGAACTAAAACTGCTGGTTATTTAATATACTGTATCCATTTTTGAACTTTTGCTTTAAAAATGCATTGAAATTTTACGATCTTTCTCATCAATCTTTCAACACAATTAGAGTGTTTCTTGAAATTTTTGAAAATGTTTACGTCAACAATATCTCTGATAGGTAACCACACAATATAAATGTCGGTGATATAATTAATAAATATTAATAGTCCTAATGTTCCTTTGAGGAATGCTAAATTCATATAATTTTGCTTTGTTATGACCACAAGAAAACAGAAAAATTGAGATCAGAAAGGCAAATCAACACATACAGCAATTTTTCAGCTCATTCAAAATATCTTGTTACCACTTGAAAACAATAATTTGGCATTGGGATTATTTCTAGACCTGTCAAAAGCTTTTGTTTTGAACCACACAGTTCTACTAAAAAAACTGGAATCATATGGCATACGTGGCCCTGCCCTGAAATGGCTTAAATCTTATATATCAGACAGGAATCAAAGCTGAATCAGACATAAAATCAGTTGATACTGGGCTACCACAAGGTAGTATAATCGGTCCAATGATGTTTATCATTTTTGTAAATAACCTGGAGGAGATTTATGGTGAAAATTGAAAAATAACAAATTATGCGGATGACACAAACTTGCTGATCAATGCAGTAGACTATCCCGGTCTGATATCCATAACTGAAGAAAGCCTCTGTAAGGCAGATGAGTGGTTCAGGAGAAACAAACTTATATTGAATGANGGACTGCACATAGACAACATGTTGAATTTCAACAGTCATATTCAAATTGTTTGTCAAAAGTGGAACTAGTGTTGTATTCAATGAGAGTTATTGGTCAGTATGTTGACACACACATGTAATCCGAATGGTCTTTCATTCAAATTTTGAATCTGTTTGTAAGTATGGAATTATTTTTTGTGGAGGTAGTAGAAATGCAGAGCAAATTTTTATTGTACAAAAATGACCTTTAGAACTATGCTGAAACTAAACTCAAGAGAATCATGCACTGGCAAATTCAGTAGTCTTAAAATACTTACACTTATACGAGTCTATATA
>WOGN01006299.1:0-12538 GCA_015342105.1 Leptinotarsa texana | reverse complement strand
CTTCTATTTATCAGTAACTTGTCTCATTTGATGATTTTGCCTATCAAAAAAAATTATTAAGAAATAATACTTATCTTTACGTTTCGGATGCCAAAATCTGCCTCCGTCTTCAATTCGAATATAATCGCAGTTATTCCTTTATTGATAGCTTATTTCTTTACTTCTTCGGCAGATGTCAAAGAAGTTTTGAAATATGAAATTATGTCAATGTTGTTAATTGACAACTGAAACATTCGATGTAATACAAGGTCGATAAAAAACTGAATTTTTCCTCCACAAAAAATGACTTTCGTTGAACATTTGACGTGCTTTGGTATTTTTTTAAACTATGTACATTAACCGAAATAATGAATTTATTCCATTTGGCTATTACACACTGTATAGAAAATTTGGTAAACTCTGTTGGAGAAATTGGCGATGATTATTTCCGTTCAACCTTCGTTCATTGAAATAATCATCAATAATTCCAGCCCGTATATTTACAGAAAATTGTGCTTGGCGGTGGAATAACTTGATGCCATGCGGGGTGTTTTCAAGTCCAGAAACAGGCGAAAGCATGAAAAATAAAAATAATGGCTTTTGATCCTTTCGAATAAACACGAATTTTTTCAAGCAGACATGGAAGTAGAATTAATAAATATTACTTTGTGATGGTGGGTGGAAGTATTATTTATTCAGTTCTTTTTTGATCAAAAGACTCACGATTGTAAAAGTATTTGAACAATTGCACTCTTGCTACATCCGTGTTAGATGAACTGAAACAAAAAAACATCAATTATCTGTCCTGCAAACCATGCAGGACGTATATGCCACTCATTGGCTTATTTGCAGCATTTTTGCATGTTTCATCAATCATGAAACTAAATATTTTTACGAGATTGGAGAGTTTCAAAACCAAAACCATTTCCCGGAACCAATATTTCAACAGTTTTTGAAACTTTGGTATTATTCATTTGGAATTTTGATAAAGGCCAGCTTTATTCGAACATTGGTCTCAATAAGAATAGTTTGATTTTATTTCGCTGTCGGTATGTCAGCACGATAACTTGATTGCTCTTTTTCATCGAGTTCGGATGTAACGAACTACCTTTTCAAACTGCAACATTTTAATTTCGATCTCTTTGCATTGTTATGGCCTATGAACGGGAATGCACATGAATCTATCATGCTCATCCATCATCGTGATATGAATATTATACAAGGTATCCATCCATTATATCCAGTGTTGACTCTGATATGAAATATTGATATATAATCTATATATGACGTGGATGATCCTTCAGTCTACAATTTAGGTCTCTGTGAATTAATAACAACGAGTTACTGGGGGCTCTGGTGAAAGAGTAAACAGTAAACAGGAAGTATTTGTTGATTCAAGAGTTTTGTCCGTTTTATTGTTATGTATTTTTGTGGCTTCATATATCAATAAATATTCATTCTTGAAGTGTCACCTTTTAGAAGTGCCACTTAGGCACCTAGGCCAATCAGGACCAGACAAAAATGGCCTTCGTCGATTTCATCGAATCCCGAGTACACAATTTGTGTTATTGGCAGAAGAGCACTGATTCAAATGGCGCTCATTTCGATCAAATTAAATACGTCTTTAGTGAGATATCACAGTTTGATGTGGACTCTTGAAAACGCTTTTTATTACATTTTCATCCTGAAATTTTTCACATGCAAATATATTTGCGTAAGAAATCTTTTGACATTTCATTTTGAACATGAAAACTAAATATCCTGCTGTCGGTTACACATATAACGTAATATTTCCAAGATACCAAAGGCTTATACAACCAAAAACCAAATTTGTCCAGTCATTGTAGGTTGATTTAGGCCTGCATTTCGGAAAGTTGACGTACCTAGGTGTAAATTTGTATAAACTTTGTATTTTGGCATCATAAAAGTATTCTCAAAATTCACATATGGTTCGACCGCCGCAACGTCATTTCATCCTGATGGGTACAGATGGGTATTTCCACTTTCCTAGGCAAACCCCCTAAAATGACTGGAATAAATATTCTTCACTTATCTCTATTGAATGATATACGCTAAAGTTTTACAAGAAATCAAGTTTTCACCCATAAATAAATTGGAAAGAGCTTCGAAAAACAGTTTTTTTTAAATAATTCTGTTTCCGTTCTGGTGGAATTTGTTTTTCTATTAGCCCCCCCAAGTACCCTCGAAAGTAGAAACTTGTTCCAGGATTAACGAGGTCTCATCTTCCAATGCGCGATTCCTGGCACGGGTTGAACGCAAATAATTTCTAGAAGAACGGAATTGCAAATGTCTCTGTACGCTTACATTATTTTGATTTTTCAAGTCATCATCAACTATTTTACACAGTAATGGCACTTTTTTCATATCAATAAATTTTTTTCAATTCGTGAAAATTTCAATTCTCAGTAATATTTGTATTATTCATACTTTTTGTTTATACATTTCTATTCAAATGTCTTTTACATGTATTATTAAATTAATTTTTAGGATCCTATACGTTATTCCAAAATTGAAAATTTTGTTTTTTCTCTTCAAAATGTTCTGTTTGGAAAAACGAAATATGTAGTTTATTCACTTAATTTGAATTACTCCTCCAAGCACTGGGTTTTTATTTTTTATGAAATCCTAATATTTATTTACTTAATTGATGTATGTACCGTTATACATTCATTTGATGTAAATAAATATTATTATTATTATCATTGACTGAATATGGTTTTGCGTCATGGATAAACACAGTATAAAAGTGTTTCAGTATTGATTAGAAATTATTGCAATGACCTCGAATGAAAATTGAAACCTAGCCCTGAAAACGTCGTTGAACTTCGAAATGAAAAATTAATTCTCAATAAATTCAGTAATTTCCCATTATTACCAATGCTGGAGCATCTTTATAGTTCAAAAATATACATAACTCTGAAAATCAATTATTTTCAATTGAATATTCAGTATATTGAATTTCTTCTGGAGGTGAGGTTAGCAAACATCGGGCCCAAAAGTCATGCTACCTGAGCAAATGCACTAGCCGAGGATGAGAGCTACCTCAGTTTTTTGCCTAAGACAGTAGGAAATACATCATTCTATAAAGGACAACAACAAGAGAACAACTATATCAACAGAGTGGTCTGGAAAGAGTCTGTAGAGTGCATGAAGAAAATCATTTCGTCTTTTTGCTAGTGTTCTGTACTGATCTCGACAAATTTTAGACATTTTTCATTCATTCTACGGCAGTGTATGTGTTGCGTTTTCTTTGAAACACGTTCCATGGCTCGCTTAGTCTGACCGATATATTTTTGTCACAGTCCTTACAGCTCGTTTCATATATATTTGCGACATTTCATTTTCCAACATCTTTTGTTTAGGGTTACCTATTAGTTGTTTAAGTGGGCAAGAAGCTTTGAAGGCTAATCCGTTAGTTCATTTTTGTTTATACAATTAACTTTGTGAAAAATACATCGACTTCACGCAGTGAAATACCGAGGTGAACTAGAAATTTGCCCTTTATACGCCTGTACAAAGTTTTTCATGAGATTTTTTTTTCAGTTCGTAGATGAGGGTAATTTTGGAAAGAATGTTGAAAAAACAGAGATAAAACGTTTTAATTTCCTCTGAGAATCGAATTATTCGACTTTTCCCGCACAATTACCATTCTCTCACTCCCGAGGAACATAAATAATTCATCAGATTAAAGGTAGAGTGCATATTTATTTATATGTAAATGTGGATCGCTCTTGAATTCACTGTCATCTCACATAACTCGGTCTTAATAATAATATTATTCGATAGAGGCCATGAATCCGGACGCTGTGAAGTCGAAAATGCTTTCTGACTTTTCTACAGTGAGACTTTAATAGCGCATGCATTCACTTGCCTTTCTGATTTAGTCGTTAAGTAACTGAAGTTGAATTATTCACCGAATTGAGCTTCACTTGGAAATTTATGTTTATGGTATAAGGAGTATCAGAAGCACCTGAATTGATGTGAGGATTTTTACGAGCCATTTCAACTTGAACTAACTCAATGCATTTTAGTGATCCATAAAATGTTAGTAGTTTGAAGAGGAGAAGGATCAAAATATTATCCCACTCCTGACCCCAGTTTTGTTGGTTAATTTACTCCTGATTGAAATATGTGTTGGGAATAGAAACTGTAGTATTCTATCAACGATGATAGGTGCTTGTTTGAACTGTTACTAAAAACATGTAATTATTTATCTCTAGAAATTAATTAATAGTCTGTAAATGAAAATATGGAAATGACCAATTTCGAAATACACAAAACAGACATTAAAAAGAAGAGATTCAATAATATTTAATTCGGTGTGTTGAAATAACTCACAATGGGTTTGTAAATACAATTTAATAACGTTCACACGATTTATGAAAACGTTTTAGGTATATTCCGAAACATAAATTCTGATTCTGTAAAAATAATTCATAACAAGGGAATTAAGAGATTAGTGGAACGTTATAAATGAACGCAAAAGGTTCTAGAAAACATTTGTTTCAAAAAGTATACCCTATGGAATATACGAGTTCATCCGTGTTTCATGAAATAGATTAGAGGATTTGTGGATTTTGAATTCTAATGAAGTTTGTTTTTGAAGTTTACGAATGTTAACATTGTTTTGAATAACTCGCGCATCTATTTGAAACAGTTTTTAGAAAATATAAAGAGGAAAGATATCCCAAAATGTTACAGAATATCGTTGAATGTTATTGGAACATTCACGAATATTCTGGACTGTTTCAGATCTCTCTAGAGATTAGAACTTCCAGCACCTATATCTTCAAAAGCAGGCATACGGGAACCTACTTCATGGACAAGCTTATGCGATACTATGACAAGAAAAAACCTTTGAGTGTTAATTGTTCTGCTTAGTTTTTAACTTCTTCTTTATAATCCTGGTCCTTTGCTGAATCTACCATAATGATTTAGTAAAAAAACTTCAAATTGCCTTTAAATAAAGAATGTAAGGAAACTATGAAATAGTAGCGAATTCAATCTGAAAGTTTTATGTTCCATTCAGTTTTTTAACAAAGCGGTTCTATGAGTGTGGTCTGCAGTAGTAAACCCATTAGTAACCAACCTACTGTTTTTGTAGATCGCGAAAAGATTTGAGCTTCCTCTTTGTGATTTGAAATAGATATTGTCTAACTGATAATCCTTGTATTTGACAATTCTTGCAGTTGTATGCTTTTTGGTCGAAAGGCTAAGAGGAAAAGTTGTGAAATTATTATTATCATTCAGTTTAATAAATGAAATTTGTCCCTGACCAATGTTCCAGAATCCTTGGTTTGATCATAGAACAATCTTTAATAATGTAAGTCATGTTAGCCAAACCAACTTGATACTCTAATCCAAAATCAGTTTATTCGAATAGAAATATTCTGAGCCAAACAGCCTGAGGAAATAATGCGTATAGCATTCGTCTCATCAGATGACAACTTTCTCTATACTGTTTCATGGTCCTGTTCCACAGGCTGGAAAATCACGAATATTACAGAACTTATGTTTGATTTGAAAGTGGTTGACAATGTTTCATGATGAATTTTATTAGTTGGAACTTTCATTGTCTAATATGATTTCAAATCTATTGAAGAATAAATGGAATAAGAATGAATAGCTGTTTGAAATGAAATAGCACGTGAAATGAAAATACATAAAAATGAAAAAGATAATCAAGATGCAAAATGAAAATGACTGCTGAATAATAAAAAGAATAAAAATGAAGATGAGCAAAAAATTAAGAAGATTTTAAATGAAGTTTCTTCACGACGTTTCGATTGTTAGTATTCACAATCTATCCACACTATCCATGGATTCGAGCGCTTTCAGCTATCCCCTCTTCCCTCTCTCCGCTTCACCCGTTTAACGGGAGTTGACAGTTTTCCGCTTGATTAAAGCTTTCCATATGTTGCGTATCTCTACGCTAGCTTGGCTGAATGCTTCGATTGACAACATATATGCAGCTCCTTCCAACTTCCTCTTAAACCAGTGTTTCTCCTTGTGGATGATCTTAGTTTAGGACCACTTAATCAATCAGTCAAACATGTATTGAATCAGTTTTCATTTACAATCACATCAGGCAAACATCATCATAAAATACTGGCTGATACAACAGGTGAAACTATTATAAAAAAATCAAATAAATATACAAACTAGGCATTGTTAATACACTATAACGAATGAATAATGGCCTGCAGTTTGCATTTGAAGATAACCCAACCAGAATTCTGATTACCTTTTTCTGAATAACAAACACTTCTTCAGCTTTAGCTAATAAGCCCCACTGTTCAAGACCATAGGAAATATATATGTTTACTGAACTTCAGTTTGACATTATCAACATGGAACCTTCAGGTAAGTTCATTATCAATATCAACACCCAAGAATTTAGTACAATCAACTTGATGTGAAGTTTGATTATTTAATCTTACCAAATAGCTTTTATCAATAATTATATTTTTAGTAATAAAGTTGAGCATTTGAGATTTGGCAGAATTTAGCAGCAGGCCATTTGTAGAACACCACCCCTCAATTTGATCAGTTACTTCACTAGCTTTACGATTACTTCGTACTAGTTTCCGCAGATACCAAGATGTTAGTGTCATCCGCAAAAATTATAGTAATGGAAGCTTTCGAACAAAATTTCGAAATATCATTAATAAAAACAAAAAATAAAAGAGGTCCTAAAACAGAGCCTTGAGGTACCCCTCTTACTTACAGAGTTATTTCCATTCACACAGACTCAAATCAAAAATAACCCCAGAATCTGCTGTTTATTTTCCAAGATTTCCATCACATGTTTTATGAGTTGATCAATTGCACCAACTGTGGATTTATTTCTTCTATAAGCATTCTGACTAGAAGAAAATAATCTGAATGATTCAAAGTAATCATGTGATCTTTGATAGAAACAGTATTCAATAATCTTAGAAAACTGACTAAGTAGCGATATAGGCCTGTAAGATGCACAGTCAGATCTCGAGCCCTTATTTTTATATATTGGCAAAACCTTTGACATTTTCAGTATATCAGGAAACCTCCCCTCTATGAAAGTGGAGTCAACTATATGAGTCAAAGGCTCAAAAATTACATGCGCAACCTTTTTTATAACAAAACCAGGAATTTCATCAATACCGGACGATTTTTCCTTACAAAATTTTTTGATAACTTGTTCAATTTCCTTCTTAGTTGCTGGATATGAAAAATACTTTGATGTGAAAATGACATATAATTATTATTTTCAGTATCAGGTTTGGATATGATACTGCTAACAGTTGAAAAATACTCACTAAAAAGGTTGCATATAGCAAAATCATCAGAAGGACCTCATCTTCAGCACTTTATAGACAAAGTATTGCATTGTTAGAATAACCAGTCTGAGTTTCCTTGATGATTTTCCAGAATTCTTTCACAGAAGAGATTCTATCATCTTTGTTAGTTTTTTTAGCATGTTTTATTTTATCCTGATATACTATTTTAAGTTTTTGATATTCCCTCTGATATAAACCATTTTTATATACTTTGTTCAGCTCAGTTAACTCGATTAACCTTCTACTTCCTATACCTGAGTCAATATTAATCAAGGATTCCATTTTTTATAATGGTGGAAAATTATTCAATCATTTACCAGTAGATATAAGGTCTCCAAATCTGACCAACGTACAATTCAAGAGAGCAGTTAGAAATTTACTAGCTGATAGATCCTATTATAGCTTGCAAGAGTATTTTGAAGAATTATTTTAAAAGTGTATTCCATTTTATATTTATTTTCAGTTTATTTGTACCTGTTTTATTCAAACCTTTATTAATTGTCAGTTTTTATCTATATACCATTAGTTATGCTTATATTGATACCTACAAAGCTTTGTCGATGGGATACAAAATCTTCTGACAAGTATATTTTGATTTGATTCGATTTGACTATGGATTTTCATCAATTAACGGCCGAATCAATAAAAAAATATTTGTATTTCAGTGATTTCAGACTCTTCACGATAATGACATTTAAAAATGACATGACGCTTGCAACTTCTTCTTGAATCCTGTATGGTACTCTGTATGTCGAATTCGGATAAGAATGGAAGATGTGGAGAAAAAATCTTCAGGAAATCATGTTGATAATTCTCAATTGAAAATCCCAATTTGTAAATTGGAATATTCATATTTGGACGGTGATTTCTATTTCGAACTTGTTTTTAATATATTTGTTTCTTTATTGTATATTTTTGCAAAGTTGATTTGGAAAATTTATTAAAGTCGATTTATTATTATTATTATTATTAATATGAGGGGGATAGACACTGATGATGTTCACTATATATAATCACGTCTTCCATGAAAGAAAAACAAGACTCATACTGTTTCTCATTCAGATTTCTGTTTCACAGTCCAGGTAAGCAAACAGGTGAACCGGATGAGAATAGAAGCGACATCAACCCCAGGGGTAAAAACCAACCCTCCACAACCCATCCAACCACCCCCTTTCAACTCACCTGCACTCAATTCCCACTGGAAAAATCCTCACTCTATACCGCGGGTTCAGGACCAGCCGGCATCCGTTCAGGAATCCAGGACCTCTTAGGCTACTGTACAAACACAAAACCGAGGTAGGCAACCCGCACGGCACGCTGAAACGCCGCTCACGCAATCCTGAAAAGCACTGAAAGTTCAGCATTTCAGCGAGGCGCCCGAGGACATGCGCGTTCCGGGGCTGCGTTGAAGTATTTCTCGATGGAGGAGCACGGGGGTAGAGGGGGGTGGGCTGGAAGGTGTGCGGGATAGTGGAGCTTTTGAATGAAACCCGTGTGTTGGAGTTAGGCCGAGCGAATTCGGGTAAGGTTGGAAGATGTGGGGAAAAATCTTCAGGAATTCATGTTGATAATTCTCAATGCGTATCAATTAAAAATCGTAATTTGTAAATTGGAATACTCATATTTGGACGGATATTTCTGAAATGTGCGGACGGACGTTGTCGTGTTGAGTTTAAATACAATACCTCAGTGTATAGAGATTTTTCTTTACATCTCAGGTGGATTCAGGCACGAACACAACAATTACTTACCAAACTTTGATTTTTCTAGTAGATTTCACCTGTGAAAAATTTGGAAAAAGACACAATTGATCTTATTTAACACAATTGAAAATATATAACAGTTTTAAATATGAGAGTAAAAATATGTGGAATTCAAAAAATATAGAAATTTATCAATTGCCAAAAGAGAAAATTCCTTTAATCTAAGAATTTCCTAAATCTACAACGAACTATTTAAAGTGAATACACCGAACGAATTTGGTAAATGTCAGTTTAAAATTGCAAATCACTGTAATTCGGCAGACTTATATATATATATTTGGTTCAAACTTCTATGTTTATGGTCGTTTTGAGTTCTTGGGTATTTTCATTAATATATGCATTTATTATTTAGACCTCTAACGCTGGTGTGTGTGTTGTGATATTTCTGCTAAGCTGGAACTCATGGATATCTTATTAGACTGGACAGGTAGGCTTTTTCACTGAATTTATTATTACAAATCAGTATTGACTACTATCCTGTTTACTGTTATGAAGAATCCCGTTGTTGATAATAAATTTGAAAATCCATCTCGTTCCCCTAGTTACATCTATCAATTTTCACATATACAAATTTTCAAATTCTTCATCAGGAAAATTATCTATTCTACTAATTCAACATCAGCTCTTAAATTTAGATACATTTTCATTTTATAGTTTCGTACAAAAACACTTAACCTCACTTCTATGTGAATATAAGTATTTTCCAAAAGCATCACTTGATGTCAGTTTCTGAGGAAGTGATTCACAATAATAAATTTGGAATTTTACATCATTCTTGAATATTAAGAATTTGTTTATTATGCCTTCTTCGTTTTTTAATCACAGATGTTAATTTAATTTTATCTGACATCTCTTTCTAACCTATATCGGTTATCAGTTTTTCGTATTTCGATGAGTTTTGATCTAAGAAGCCTAATAATTTGAATTTCCCACTCTTATTTGCTTGTGGGTTTCAATATATGTACTTGCTGTATTTTTGTATCTGAATTCCTTCGTGGTGTTTTTAAAATTCCCATACACTGCTGTATTTCGAGTCTTTTCATAACAAATATATATATTTCTCTTAAACCAGTGTTCCTCCCTGTGGGTGATCTCAGCTTGGGACTATTTGATGTTATGTTGATGAGTCCAAACATGTGCTGCTATTTTCGATTTGCTGATTTCTTCTTGCTATGTATTTATCTTGTGCTCGGCAATGCGAACTTTCAATGGCCTCTCAATTCTTACCGAGTCACCAATATAGGATTTACAGCACTCACAGGGTATCCGGTAACTGCACCTCTTGGAATCGCAGTCCGTGTTTGGTGGCCTGGTTTTCGTGAGACTGCTATTGATGGTGTTTCCGGATCTGAAGTAGGTTCTATGGTTGTACTTGGACCCAATCCTTCTTATCCTCTTCGACAATCCTCTGACGTAGGGAAGGGCAAGTGGTTGTGATGGCTTCTCTTTTTTGCGAGGCTCGTCTTCGTTTCTAACCAAAGTCTGTTCTACCATCATTTCGGAGTAACCATTCTGTTGCAGTTTTTTTTTGTTGATGCCTAGTTCTTTCTCGAAACCTTCCTCCGTATTTTAGAGTCCGAAGGTACGATTCACCAAGGTCTCTATGATTTGTCTTTTGCTAGATTAATGGTGAATGGATTCATGATTCAGATACTGTCCAGTGAGAGTGGGTTTTCGATGTAAAGATGTCCACTTAGTGTTTGTCCTCTTTACCAAAATGTCTAGTAGGAACTGCATATTCATCAATTGGAAATTGCGTACCACAAGTACTCTTCAACCGAATTAAAATTGAAATTTACTAAGAATTGTTTCATCTTCCTTCTAAAAGGGATGAGATCGAGATTTCTCCATTCCCGTGCTGGCTTATTGTACAGATGCAAGTTCAGGGAATTGTGTTGTGGTGGTGATGGAAGGTTTTACGCTGTTGATGTGCTTCAGGAAGGTCTCAGTTCTGTATTCCCATAGTTCTATACTATAAGGTGTCGTCAACGTATCTCAATCAGACTTGGGGCTTCTTGTGGGCTTCTTCAACGGCCAGAGTTTCAAACCACTTCATATATATGTTGGCTATAACTGGTAAAACTGGATATCCCATTGGTAGTCCCTCATCTTGCGTGAATAATTCGTCTTTCAATTGGAAACAGCAGTTCTGTACACAGCATCCTAGTATTTCCATAATTACTTCAATATTTCATTCTATTTCCTAGGTCGTCATCTTCGGATTGCCTCTTCTATATGATGTGAAGTGCTTCTTCGATAGTAACTTTGGTGTAAAGGCTTTCCACGTCGAAACTGCTGTGACTTCGATTGTCCCTAGTATTTTGGCAAAATGCCTTGAAGTCTTCACAAAAGATGGTCGATCTGAGCGGAACACCCTTGCTGGGGATTTTGGATAATCCATGTAGGTGAGGGGGCTTACTGTGGTGCAGTCTTGGTGATGATCTTTTCTTTTTAGAAAAAGAGAATTCGTGCTTCTTCCAAAATCTAGTACAACTTCCTTTCAATTGATGTAGTAGTAATATTCGATTTCACGTTTTCCTTACTATTCCAATCCAAAAATTGCGTCTCAATCGACGGAAAGGAAAGTAGCGACCGGAAGAAGATTCTGAAGGCATGAAAACGACGTAAATCGAAATAGCGGCAGAAAAATGGGGCAAATATATCCCCGCCACTGGTTTTGGGGTAAGCAGGTGAATTATTGATTTAGTTTGTGTCCTGAAGTTTCGATGACCCTTTTAGCGAGGCATCTCGCCGAGATGATGATAAAGCTCACCTTGAATTCTTTATGTGGAGGTGGGTTAGATTATTTTAAAAGATTGGAGATGCGCATCCGGAGTCTGGACACGGAGTAATGCCTACTCAAAGGACTAAAAATTTATCCGGCGGCCTGCTGTGCAAGCGGTTAAAGAGGTCAAGGGGTCGATCTCTTGTACCTTTTCCCGAAAAGAAATTAAAATGTAAGTTTTTAATATCACAGACGTATTTCAATACCTGTTTTAAAAATTTCCTTCACATAAAATTGGCAAGTACAAAACCATTCAAATTATCAACTTATCAAATCTGTGCCCACTTTGGAGATAATTACGGCAGTGGAATCCACCAGTTCCCTTATTGACCAGACCGAAGCAGAAGAATTCAGATGGAAAATCAGAGAACAGCTAGATCGAGAACCAGTTCCAACATCTAACATCAGCAATGACGAACGTGGAGCTCTGAACGGCCTACGTAGAGACAACACAATCAAGATCCTACCTGCAAATAAAGGAAACGCTACTGTGGTGATGGATACTGTTCCCTACGAATAGAAGATCGAAGAGGTTTTTCAGAAGGGACGATACACAAAGATCGTACGGGACCCTTCTGCATCAATTGAAAGGAAGTTATACCAGATTTTGAAAAAACACTTAGTCTATTTTTCGGACAAGGAAAGATCATCGCTAACACCGCACCATAGTA
>WOGN01006298.1:0-12538 GCA_015342105.1 Leptinotarsa texana | reverse complement strand
CTCTACTCAGTTTGTATTTCAAACATTCGTTGTGGAATAAAAATCAGATATCATTCACACGAGTTCTACTTTAAATGAATGGTAACAAATTGCACTTTCATAGAACACTGCCATCCTCATTGGTATACATCGATGTTTCGCCTTAAGACACTTCAGTACCAAACTGGATAACATTATAGAAAATACACACACTTCATTCATAAATTACTTCTTTGCATGTTCTACACATCCATGTGGAAGATTCCCTCGTCCTTCTTTTTTTTTTGATGGAGTAGTAGAAAGTCAAAAACTTTCTTTCCCAATAAATATTATTATTATAACAGACAAAATAAGGCAGTTTACCTGTTTGAGGATTTGTGCATTAAAATATAGATGTCAGGAGAGAGAGGATGGCTTTTTGTATTAATATTCAACATCCACTCAATTTATCAACATTAGAAAATTGGAGAGCGATTATTGATTTGTGACTTTTAAACAGAATTTTAACTGTGACAAGTATTTATAGTTGATTCGAATGTGAATAGACAAGACAGAGACGGCAATGAGATTTTCAAAATACTATATCATTCATCTAATTATACTTTATTTCTCTCCAATTACTTGTTAAATCGAATTGTGTTTCAACTTGTAGTTATTTTCTGGCTGCTATTTAAACAAAAATAAGTCATTTGCTTGATTGTATTCGTATATGTTTATAGAAACTCTTTATTTTTTTAATTTATGGTAAATTCAATAGAATTCAAAACTATTGTAACATTACAATATCCATTGTAACATTTTGATGGTTTCAGAGAAGAATGAGAAACTGCATTGCATGTGAGAAATCAAAGTACAATGTCGAAACAAATAATATTTAATAGACTCTTAAATTTGGTCAGAAGGATGGTATTACATCAGAAAAAGACGTTTAAATCTCACACATAACAAAGATACATTTATTTCATGTTTAAAATACATTTTGGTATCACAGGTTCTTGAAATCAAATCCACAAAAAAATCAATAAAATCAATCTTCAGTACAATTAAACTCGGAGAACTCCGTTCCGAGCCATCCAATACAAATGCAGTAGTGCTGGAACAGCTGAATCAGCAGCTCCTGCTCGTCCAGAAACTCGATCTTCTCTACCCTATGCCTCTCGGTACTGTTGATGGCGTAGTACACCTCCACCATGTCCCAGCTGCGTGACCCTAACCACCCATTGTTCAGGAACCTCGTCTTCTGCATCTCCAGACTCTTGCAGTGCGTAATGCCCGCTAGGTTGCATCCCCTCGCTCGTAGATTCCCCAGCATGACGTCACTGAAAGTATCGTTCATGTTGCACATTTCGTAGTTGACAAACAGTCCCGATCTGAACCGAGACGAGATCCACGACAGCAGCCTGTTCACGCACTCATTCTCGATGTACACCAGAACGCACTCCGCAATGAATAGAGTAGGCACGTTGAACCTAACCTCGGCCTGCTGTAGTTTGACCTCGAGCTGAGAGATGTTTCGTATGTCGGCCCCGATGCAGTGGTAGTTGCCTGCGTGCAAGTCAGTGGGGCTCAGCTTAACCTCCCCGTCCTGATCGTGGATTCTCTCCAAGAGGGGCTTGTTGCGTTTGATCATGTAGCACTTCCTCGCAGTCACCGTGGGAAAGTCTATTTCGACGTAGTTCGCTATCTGCACCCCCTCATCTTTTAGCCTCCAGTACAGGGTGTCGAAGCCCGAGCCGAAATTGAGGATTTGCGCCGCGCTGCCCGCTTTGTTGATGAACTTTTGGACGAAGTTCTCGATGCCTTTCACTCTGGCGTAGTAGCCTCTGTTTATTTCCGGGGCCCTTTTTTCGGTGTGTTTCACGAAGTACGATATGTAGTCGTCGCTCCAATAGCCTAGCTGGACGGCCCCCCTTTTACACTCGCTGGCATCGTCGTTTGTCGCTATGACCGGTTCGTCGCCCATTTCTGGACCTGGAACGTAAATAAATTTTTAGGTTAGGAGCGCTGTCAAACTGAAAAATCGAAACAAACTAATCGTAATCACTATTAAAGCCGTAGCACGACTTTACTTACTACTTACTATGTAGTCGAAGCTTTGAAAATTATAATATACTGTATTTGTATTGATTCGACGCGGTATTAAAGAAAGACTTTTGTTGAAGTTGAGGTTGACACTGTTGACAGAATTCAGCCTTGGCCCGATCCCGCACCGGGAGCGTATGCAACCAACTGAGCAGAAGCGGAGTTGAAGGTTGGGCTATGAGGCGACCGCGCACTAATTTGAAAATGGTCGCTACATATATCGGAGAATTTTACAACTTGGCGGTTATATCTGGAGCGAACAAACAGATGTTGTTACAAGTTGGATCAGATTTAGTGATAGACCATTTGACGAGTAATCCTATTCAAATAAAATGATAAGATTCGTCATGAAATTAAATGGTGGTTTTCAATTAAATTTCAGGTTTTGCGGTATGTTGTACTATTCCGTTATGTAGCAGAGCCGATATACATCGTAGATTTCCACGTATGGAGTTCATCGAAAGGATATACAGGAACCGTTTGAAGTTTGAGTAGGTTTCTACCATAGATATATAAACAAGAGTTTCTACCAAAATGTGACAAAGGTCTTATTAAATGATTAGTAATACGCTACGTTAGTGTTGACGTCACATGTTAGGGAAGGTTATGGTCCTTTATCTAAACAAAGCATTCTGTCATGTGAGTTTGTTAGTCTTATAAGAAATTTTAGTGTTTTTTAAGAGGAAATTCAGAGAAATACGCAGGTATGTATCAATCTGTAATATAGAGTACACAATCATTTTCTACAAATGTTGACTAAACTGAACCGATGCATTTCAAATAATTGAATAATAATAATTCTTGATAACCTTAAATTTTATCTTGATGATAGTTTTAAACCAAGAGCATTTCAAATCTAAACTTTTCTGATTTGAATTTGTTTATATTTTGAATGTATTGTGCCACGAAATCAATAATAATTGATATTAAATATTTTTTTACAGACAATGGTACAGTGTTGGGCACCCGACTGCAAGCGTTATAATGTTCGGGAAACATGTACATTTTTTAGCTTTTTTAGATTCAAAAACTAGAATCTGCTGGATTAAGGTAACAAGGTTAGTAGTTAGTTGAGTTGATTATATATTATTTTTTTAAGTTGGCTAACAATCTAAAATTTGCCATAGACGAACTATACAACCAGACCCTGGTGCATTTTTGTGCAGTTGCCACTTTATTGATGGAAACAAAAATATTGGACTCACACAATACTGGAAAACAATTTAAGTTTTCTTCTCCAGAAAAAAGAACAAGAAAGAGGAAAGTGTTGGACATGGACATAAAATTATTGCACATCTGTTAAAACCTATTATACTTGAATATTAGTAAATAATTAGGTATACAGGCTTTAAATTTATTTATAAAAACCAAAAACAGTATCTAATCATCTCAATAAGTTTGTTTGATATCATGACATAACCTATATGAAAGTGAAAAATAAACGATTATGTGAAAATCTTTCGAAATATAATGAAAGTTTATGGATTATTCATAAATATAGATTGTATTACTTACTTTTTTGATAGTTTTAATGCTAACAAAGTCTCAAGTATTCCAAAATTCCAAAATACGTATGACTTCAATAGCTAAACAATGGTAATAAATCTTTGTTTAGATAAAGTACCATAACCTCCCCTAACATATGACGTCACACTAACGTAGCGTAATACATATATTTATATATTTGGGACACCCGTGATATTATTAGTCTAAATTATCATCAAGTTGTCAAATAGATGTCAGTTAAAAAGATCACAAAGAGAACTCACATATTCATTATAAATTATTATTAATACATAAATCGAATCAAATACTACTCATTCACAACAGAAAATAAGAAAACAAATGATTTTCATTTTACCGGGCGCCACCAAAAAGCGAATAATAGTGACCTCAACAGTTAGATTAATTCCCTTTTTCTTACACTGGGATGAAAAGTTCGCTTTTCGCGTCTCCTGTATGTGGGACAAAAGTGCCTCATTTTCTGTACTCTCCCGATTAGATAACACTAACGCGCATGCTCATAACTTACTTTTCCTCTCGGTAACCTAGCGACGAATTGTTTATCAAACTGAAAGAAATTTTATCAAAACAACGATAAAAATAAAATGAAAACAACAATAAAAATCAATTGACAGTTTATCAAACTGTCTATGACATCTTGAAATACGTGACGACATTAAAATTAAAAAACACAAAATCGTCGAAGGGATCAAAATTTTTATCGGGCAGTGAGAAAAAATCGTTTACGCACCACGGGTGAAAAGTACGGCATCCTTACCTGCGAGACAAAATTTCGTACTGGTGGCAGCTAATGAGCTAGATAAACGTGCCTGCGTTTTTTTATTTTTTGAGTGCTTCGTCAAAGAATTTTCACTGCTTTTGAATATTTCAAATTCATTGATTGAATTATCATCTATATCGAATACTGGACTGGGATGTCACACAGGTAGTTAAATTCCTCCCTCGTTTCGTTCAGGATGAGGCCTGACTCCCTTACCCTTTTAACTGATGTTTGTCAGAGGAAGAAATGGGTCATGACTGATGGTGGGATGGCCACATGAATGTACTCAGACATCAGTGCCGCCTTTCACGGTGTATTCCTACCTGACTGGGGTGAGATTGATGAAAAGATTGTTCATACTTTAACGGAGAACATAGAGGCCTCACTCGACACTCTGGTGTCGAGGCCTTCTATATCGAGAGGGGTCATCTACAGCATGATCCATAGCTTTCTCCTAACGGCAAAATGTGAACGGTAGTCGTCTTCATTTCAAACAGATTGGAGCTTTGCTCCCTTAACCTTTGGACTGTTTTTCGTCAGAGGGACGAATGGGTCATGACTGATCTGTGATGGTGGCATGAAAGTACTCAGACATCCATACCGCCCTTAGCGGTGTACCCCTACCTGGCTGGGGTGAGATGGATGAAGATATTCATTTATTAACGGAGGACATATGGGCCTCATTCGACAGAGTGTCTGGGCCTTCCATATCGAGAGGGGTCGTCTACAGCGTAATCTGTAGCTTCCCTGACTAACGGACAAAATGTGAATAAACAAGAAAAGTACTTCCAATACCAACGGGTCTAGATCCTTCTGGTCGGTAGCTAATAAAGCTGTTAATCAGAACTTTACGAAATCCACAATTCCATCAGAAACACAAACGGTTCGATTGCAACCACAGTCATAGAAAAAGTAAATCTACTAGCTGAACAATTTGCGTCCCAGTCCACAGTCGATTTTCTGGGAACGGCACCACCCACTACTCCCACACTAGAATCCACAATGCTAGAAATTACTTTTCGACAGCGTTTAGTCAGGAGAATTTTGAAACAGCTCAATATCAATAAGGCTTTGATGAAATGCCCGTCATCGTACTTGAAAAGAGCGCAAATGAACTCGCATTAGTAGTTCGCAGTATTTCAAAAATTTCATGATACTATTTCAAAACGTTTTCAATTTTGTTAGGAATTTCTTCAACTTTTTTGTCTTTAGGATTACATTCAACAAATTGTAATTTACGTTAACTAAAATTCAATATAATTAATGCGTTACGACAATGAGCGGAGGCCCACCATTTGTATAACCTAGGTTTTCAGAGCATACGGATCCCCTTCAAATATAACATTAAAATTTGCCTAGTCTAATGGTTCAAATGTCAAACAAAAATGTACTGAAATTAAAATCAAAAGAAATACTCTGATCCCTTTTCACAACTACCCGTTCAGTTGTGGATGATAACATACTGAAGAAAAAATAGTAAAATTTGTCAGAACTCATAACTTTCGAAAAGAAGCGGCCAACTTGATTATTCAATAACTATAATTGAAAATGTGATCAAACTTTGATTTCTAGTTTCTACTACGAAAATGATTCAACTATTGACTTTTCAATATCACATTCAACAGCTAATCTAATCTTCTTGTTTCAAAAGTAACCAACAAACATATAAGTGACCGCTGTCAAAAATTTTGGCTGGTAGCGGCCAAGAAGTGGTTATTTTTGTAACATTTCCTTAGTAATCTACTCTTTATACCTAGTACATTTTCAAGGTCATTTTTTACGCGCTCTTTAGCGAACTCTGTAATTTGCAATCTACGAACCTGCAACACTGTCTAGTCTCTATCGATTGTTTTTGTTTCATTGGTTTCAGGCATCAAACGTTGCGTCGATCAGCAACTGACAATATTAACTTTGTGAAAGAAAATATTGCGTTCTTGAGAAATCAAAACAATTAAATTTTAGTGCGAATTACAATGAAGTTTCTCTACAAAGAAGAACATCCATTTGAAAAAAGGAAACTGGAAGGAGAAAAAATAAGAAGGAAGTATCCTGACAGGGTACCAGTGAGTATTTTAATTATCATGTATAGGGTCCTGTTCAGGACAAAGAAATGACCGATAATTTGAAATTATAACGAAATACAGTTTGTATGTCTAGTGCTAGTGCATACAAGTATTTTTAGATTTTGAAAATTCTTGAATGTCTTACGGTTGCAGTAAAATGACGTAAATAACTTGTTTTATTTACGTCCCTGTCTGTGCAAATGGCGACTGAGGGAAGGTCATTTGATTTGATCTTTCTCTTTTCATTTGCCAATCGTCGGGGACAAAAGAGCTTTAAATCGGAGATTGCAGAAACCTTCTTCTATCGATTTTTTTTAAATATCTAAAAGTTTTTTGGTTAGAAATCGAGCAAAATGTCAATTATAAACTATTTCACAATCTTTAAATACCAGTTCTTCCTTATAATGTCAATATGTACAGCTGATGTTTTGTAATGAAGGTAGTTGCCTTTTTTTCAATTGCTTTAGAGTCCGATCTTTTATAAAAAAAAATCCTATCCACTCCCCATTAAGGTGAAAATATATTTCACCCCTGGTTTTTGAAGGAATACAAAATCGATATCAAAGGATTTTTATTGTATTATTTTCTCTTAATAAAAATTGCTGCTGATTCATGATGAAATATTCTGAACCTTTTATTTTTTTTTGCTTTTGATGAATCACTAACTACTAGTTCATAATGGTTACACAAAAATTGTTGATCCTTTTGTAGATTCTCGTTTCTTACTGTTACTGAAATTGAACCATAATATGAAATATCATTGCATTCTTTCGGAAAAAAGGATTGAATTTATGGGTTGCCATTAATGAAAACAGAGACTTTCAGCAAAGATTAGATTTATAAAAAATTTTCCCAAACACTTGAATTGAATTGAAAATTCTAGACTCGTCTCTAACCGCTGAAGAGATAGTCATAACTAATTTTTTTAATGTAATAATTTGAAATCTATATCTAGTTGAGTGAATTATCAATTAACCTTAATGTTATTACCATTAGTCATATTCTGATTAGGAAGCTAATTCTGTGACATTTATCTTGAACTTCTCAATTCTATGAAATTTTGAAGACACTTCAGAGTAAAATCTTACAACCACTATACACTGCACTAATCATATTCAGCAGTAGAAGTGTTTTATGTCTCGTGGTGTACTTGTGATTTTCGCTCGGATGCTTCTTTTCATCTAGTAACAAGAGTTTACTGAACTTAAATTCTTGATTGAATTTTGATTCATCATCAATTCACGGCAGATCATATCAGAACAGCACATTAAAGCCGCCTGGTGACTCTTTAAAATCTATTCAGTATGAATCAAAACATCACATTGTGAACAAAGCCCCAAGAAGGATAGAAGTACCCCATCTAATACCATCTGAATTGGCAGATATAAATAAATGAATGATGAATACATGAAATGAAGAAATCAACATTCCATAAGAAATTAAAATTTGTAATGTTTCTCTCAATCAGAAAATGATGGCACAACTGCTATAGTATAGTATAGATTTTTAAACTGTCTCTTGCCAAACTTCATACATTTCAATATACAGGGTGTCTCGAGTAACAAGACAATTAAACTGGACATATATCTAATTATTTTTCAAGACACAAATATAAAGGTTTACTTGTGGCCTTATTTCAAAATTTTCAAATATTTTCTCTGAAAAATGTATATCGAAGTTATGTGTTTGAAATGAAATTTTACGGTGAATTCTAAGGGGATTTTTGCATTAAAGTTATCCATACCTAATGCAGTCGATTCAAAGATATTGCAAGTTTTGGATGAGAAATTTTCTATCAAGACGTTCCTCTATTCAACTCAGATAAACCCCTTGATGAATGTTCACAGATAACAAGTTAATTCTATTCAGCCTAGATGAATTGTATGATATTTTTAACTCACTATGACTGACTATTATAGTTATAGAAGTTGTTTGTATATTTTTTGAGGTTTTTTGTGGTTATTGCTTGCTATTGATATAATGCTTTTTACGTGTATGCCTTTTGTCTATGTAATATCCTATTTGTACATTTTTCATTTATATTTTCTGCAATGCTTTGTCAATAAGAGTACATTCTTGAGAAAATAAAGTATATTTTGAATTGAATTTAAGATTTCAGAACCAAATTTCATCATTTATATTTTCACAACTCATTCAATACATGTTAAATGGTGTTTTTAAGAAACGCAAATTATCCATTAAAATTACAATATCTCGAAATTGATTGCATTTTGGTGTGGATAGCATTACTGAAAGTCCTCTTAGAAATTAGAAATAATCGAAGAATCCAAAAATGAAATGGAAAAGGGGGTTTTCTGGTAGTTCATATTGTTACGATATTTACTTGGGATTCGTTTTTAAAACAACAACACTAATAATACTTTACAATGCAAAAAACCTAAATGAAGCATTCTCATCCTTCAGCAATACTTTTAACTTTTATTTCAATCTCTATTTTCCAAAATCATATAAGAAAAAGAAGTTAACTAAAAGTAAAATTTTCATGTCACCAGAGATTAGTCATATGAAAAACAAACTAGTTTTCTATCAATCAATATCTCACATTGATCATCAGTACAAAGAAATATACAAGGAACTAAAGATTAACTATAATAATCTACTAGAAAACGCCAAGAAAGATTACTATAGGAAGAGAATTGCACAATCAGACAACAAAACTAAAATGATGTGGCAGATAATTAAAGAAGAAACGGGTTCACTGCATTGTAATCAGATAGATGCTGAAAATCCAGGAGAAATGGCTAATAATTTTAACAACCATTTTGCAAATTCAGCTCTCAAAATTTTGTCAACACAAAATAATATCGGTAAAGTGAGCGGTTTTGAGAAGTCGATAGCCTCCAATAGCCACACCTTGTTTTTGAGTCCAGTCACAGAAAATGAGTTGATAGCAATTGTAAAAAATATGAAAAACAAAAAGAGCTGTGGAATTGATGATGTTCCAATACTTATCATTAAAAGTTGTATATATGAAATAGTTAGTGTTTTAACTCATCTGATAAATATGTCATTCGAGCAAGGAATTTTTCCTGATGATTTGAAGACAGCTATTGTAAAGCCACTACATAAGAAAGGAAGTTGGTCAGACATTAATAATTTCAGACCAATTAGTCTTTTGACATGTATATCAAAACTATTCGAAAACGCAATGGCCACAAGACTAACATCTTTCTTCTCAAACTTTAATATGTTTTCAAATCACCAACACGCTTATTTGAAAAAGAAATCCATTGTGACAGCTCTTGTTGATTTTAGTAATGAAATTCTGGAAGCAATGGAAAGAGGGGATCTATCCTGTGGGATTTTCATGGACTTATCTAAAGCCTTTGATTGTATAGATCATGATCTTCTACTAGGAAAACTTTACAAATATGGAATTCGAGGGAACTCCTATGACTGGTTCAAGTCGTATCTAGAAAACAGAAAGCAAATCGTAGAACTGAACTTGAAAGATACAGTAGCACGATCAGAGGCTTTGGAGACGTCTATGGGAGTTCCACAGGGTAGTATATTGGGCCCAATACTCTTCATTATATTTACAAATGACATAAACATGGTGGTAAATTCAAATTCCGCTCACATAGTTAACTATGCTGATGATACTAACCTATTGTTGACAGGTGCAAACTTACCACACATAATAAAACATGGCAGCATTGTAATAGAAAGGACAAAACATTTTTTTTCTGGAAATTAAATGTAATTAAATTAATTACATTTGATGAATGTATAAAAATATTCACCACCATATAAAAATTAATCGAATAAAAATAATCAGTCATTTATTTCGAATTGAAAATGTAACAAACAATAGAAGTAGTTCTGGTCTACTTAACATTCTATTTTCTCCACATAATTTTCTTCCAAATTATAATAGGTTGGGAAAGAAAGTTTTTGGCTTTCTACTACTCCATCTTGATTCAAAAAAATGTGACAATCTTTCAAAGAAAGGAAGGAAGTAATTCTATACATGGATGTGTAGATCATACAAAGAAGTAACTTTCAGACACATCCTTCTTTTTTGTATCAAGATGGAGTAGTAGTAGTAGCCATAAACTTTCTTTCCCAAAAATTAATCACCCCTAAAAAATATAACCCCTTCAATTCATATAATAGGTTCTATCGGGAAGAAGTATTTTTACTGTTTTTCTGAAGTTGAAAAAAAATTCTGTTTCCAATAATCTTATGGTTTAAAGAAATATCAGCAACTGCACATTTGAAGGGCACTATCTTAGTTTTCAATATGTTGAAGTATAAAAGGTTCCAGTCGCCCCAGTCTTTGACCTTCATGATGAAGAGCAATTTGCTTATCATTTTGCCATAGATTGATGGTGTCATCAGCGAACAGGGTAATATTTCCTGTAATGTCCAGCGTCCTCAGGTCATTGACATACAGTAAAAACAAAATTGGATACAAGATTGATCCTTGTTGCGGGAAACCACATTGTATAACTTGAGATTGTATAACTTCCCCATCATTGATCCCAGTATACAGTTCATATAACAGTGAAAACATTGCATCATTTTTGTCGTTATTGAACTGAAATCCAAATTGTTTGATGCTCAATATGTCACACGCCTGCAAAAAGTTATAGATGCTCTAGATGAGTCTATCGATGATTTTCGCTAATGAGGGAATGAGGGAAATGGGCCTAAAGTTCATAGAAAAGCTCACCTTCATATATCGGTATAACAATTGATGTTTTGAAAAAAGGTGGAAATATACATTATTTGAAGGATTCATTTATCAGAGATTCTAGTTGGCTCAGGGCATTATCTGAAAGATTTTCAGATAATAGAAATGTCATTATTGAGATGATCCATCGTTTCTATAAACGTGTAGATTTTTTGCCACATACGGTTTGATACCATTAAGAGGTTTTCGTTGACTGATGCTTCGCTGTCCAATTGATGGTGTAATTAGCAAATAATTACTAATAACTTCTTCAATATATATGTATTCACGAAGTTTAGACAGCTATTTATTTCAATAACGGACCAACAACCTCACAAAAATTGGGTATATCCCTGATATACCCAATTGCCACAATGATATTGTGAGTGGACATATTGTAAGGTGCTCAGACTACTGAGTAACCAGAATGATTTTGAAAAATACATCTTTAATCAATTCTCCTCACATGTGGTCGACGGCATATTTTTGTCATGGAGTTAATTCTTCGAATATGTCATGCACAATTTTCAATCTCGGGACCATCAATTGTCTTATTACTTCAAACGAGATACATACACCACTGAGTCCAAATTTTTTGTAGGTAAGTAGGTAGGTATTGTAGATACCCCTTTTTTCTCTTCGCATTCAGCAACGGCCATACATATTATTCACCACCAAACACTGGAAATCATCCCTGCAGTAAATCTCCACGTTGGCATTTTGAATTGAAAATAACAATAGAAATTAATCACTTTTATTTGTTCGGTCGTACGAATTTTTTACCAGAATCAATTCATTCATTTTTAGAAAAAAATAATTTTTGTTCTTTTCCAGTTTCAATTGGGGGACTGTTGAAGATATTGTATATGTAATTAGATGAATGTCAATAAATACGCGAATAAAAATATACAAATGAACTTGTGAAAAGAAAAAAGTCTAGGATGAGAATGAAACAAATACGGAATACGTCAAAAGCTTTTTCTTTGTAAAAAATACTTTGATTTTTACGCAGTAAGTTTTTGGGGTAAACTAAAAAGTTTGCCCTTCTACACTTGTATACAGTTCTCCAATTTTAATTTTTATATTTTTCAGATTGTGGAAGGTAACAATTACCCAAAAAAGGTCGATAAAAAACTGATTTTTCTTCCACAAAAAATGACTTTCGTTGAATACTTCACAAGCATTATGGTATGTGTACTATTATGTACTATGATATGTGATATAAGTAATTCAAACATAATCCCCTATTTGATGCAATTGTGGAAGCAAATCCTCACAATTTTTGAATAATCAACTGTGAAATTTCTCAATCATATACAGAGTAAGACAGTGATTTTCAAAGTAATTTATTACCCGAAAAAAATTTTTGTAAGAAATACTATTTTTCATGGAGAAATACTAGGTGGAGAAAATTTTGTCTCAGAAGAACATGAG
>WOGN01006297.1:0-12539 GCA_015342105.1 Leptinotarsa texana | reverse complement strand
CAAGCAGACTATCCACCAGAAGCGACCACAGAAGGGGAGATAGTACCCCACCTTGAGGGCAGCCCCTGGTGACCCTGAACCTGATATCCTTCCCTTGAAGAGTAGTAGTTGCAGTTATGTTTACTAGCATGGCATAGATCCAGCCAGTTATGGAAGATTCCATACCCTTTTTAGTCAGAGACAATACTATAGATTTAGGTAGTGTATTGTCAAATGCTCCTTCAATATCAAGAAATACAGCAACCGCAATCTCCTTGTTGTCAAGGGATTGGGAGATTTTCTCAACGAGATGGGCGGTCTGTTGTTATCATGAGTCAGATTTCCAGGAAAGTGGTTTTCTATCAAAAGCTCTAACGTTTTGTTTACTAGAGGTCGTAAATGTTTCATCGGGTCGTTTAAGCGACCCAATTTCAGCAGTCGGCTCCCTAGAGAGAATCTTGTGAATTCTTGCGCTGGGAGGTAAATCATAGATACTCTCACAGAACTTCCTCCAAGACTCCCGTTTTGCCTAATTTCCTTGTTGTATGACGTTAGAGTGGTTTTATAAAGCTTCCAGTTACCTGACTCTTTAGCTCGATTGAATAGTATCGAACTTCTAAAACTAATGTCGTTTCTTTTTTAAAAACTGAAAATATAATTGTATTACAAAATCCGTTTAAAATCAACTCAAATTTCCTTGTGTTGCTTTAAGATATATTTCACTGAGGTCTGCTATCTCTTGTGGAAATTTATCACAGATCAATTAACCCATTGTTATTTTTTTTCACCAACCTAATTTCTATTGGTTTCATCAATAATCATTTTTGGGAAAATTACATTAACAAATTCCCTATTCTAAAACATGAATTGAATACATAAATATTGAGGGTATGATGAACAGTTTTCCAGACATCTTGGTGAATAACCATATTCCTCCGCATCGTTTCCTCAAACTACAATGCGTCAGTGGAGACCAATTTTTGAATTAATTAGGAATGTTTTAAACTGTAATGTTTTATAAATATACATCCTATTCAACGTAGCCAGAAAACAATTTCGGGGGGGTTTGGTTTGGTGGAACAGTAGAAAAATGAAATATAAAAATAACGAAAGAAAGAAAGTGGTGTTACGTGAAAATATATATTTTTTAGAAAACCATTACAAAAATATTAACATCTATTTAAAAAATCATATTTAGTTTTCTAGCTTTCTTTGAAGCAAACAAACCAATTACCTCCTCGGTGTAGATGTCAATTCTACGGTCGATTGACATTGATGCCAAACCGTTTAGTCGTTCCTGGCTTGTGGAGTATTTTAAATAAGTTTTGAGGCGTTTCAGAGAAGAGAACGTCATTTTAGGGGTACATGTGGAAACAGGTAGTGTCGCCAAGATCTTTGAAAGTTTGTACGCACATTGCCGTAAGGTTTTTTCATTGTGTTTCTGGAAAGTTTTTTCAATATCCTCTTCCAAGCACTTGGTTCGTTTTGCCAAGGACTTGATAAAATTTCTAACGGATTTTTATAATTCCAATAGTATCTGTATTTGTAGAATAAGGAAGGTGCGTGTAGGCCCACAGCACTAAGGCCACATATGACCCATTGTACATCCTCCCGAAGAGTTGTCCACCTAGGTCATCGTCCATTCTGTCCTTTCCAGGAAGGTGGACAGGTCACTAGGAGACATCTCCTTTATATCGTTAGGTGTGGGCCAAGACTCAACGAACACACACTTTCTTATTGACGATAACTCCGGACACTCGCATAGGACATGCCTGACAGTTTCATTTTTCTATTCACACATCCTGCATAAAGGTGTGTCCACTAGCCCCATACTATGGATGTGTTTCCTTAGTTGACAGTGGCCAGTCAGAAATTCTACTGTTAAGCGTAGATTTTTTCTGGTCATCGTCAGATATTTCGTCGGCGCCAGCTTCCCAGAGTCGCCCAGGGTGATTTTGGCAAGATGCATCCTTTGATTCCATCCTATTTCTTTGGGGATTGAGCATGGGTGTAGCGTTTGGCTAGTTCCGCAATTGTCGAAGTCATCAGGCCGTATGTGCCCCCGGATCCTAAAATTTTCAGTCCAGCCGCTTCCTTGACTGAAGAGTCGGCAATGCGATTACCTTAACTCCTGTCGTGCCTTTAATCCACCTCAGGATAATGTTATTATCTACCGAGGCGTTGGCTAAATCTTAGTGGCACTCTATTTCTAACCCTGCGGTAACACGTTGTCTGTTCAAGGCTAATAGGGCTTGTCTGCTATCAGTGCAGATTGTTATGTTTTTGTGGCAATTAAGATACCAACCAGTTCTGTTTGAACCACGCTGGTATTTTTCCCATTCCACACTTAATCCTTAGGCTTAGTGATCTCCTTCTTTGGTTTTTGAGCCTCCTGTATATATGCATATTGTATTTATAGCATCTGACTTTGTGTTGTGTTTCATTTGTATTTTATATGGTTTATTAAACACAAACCTGGGTTCAATTGCGTCACTGGTTGTCTGCAGCAGATGTTACGCATGCAACTAGTGATGCCTACTTCGACGTTTACACCAGCCGTGCACAATCGTAACATAGCCATTAACGCAACCTTCTTAACGTACAGGTTCAGAGGGGTCAGACCCGTAATGAATTCCTTTGCCGCAGTTGGTATTGTTCTCATGACTCCTGTGATGTTTAAACAAGCCAATTGTTGTATTTGATATAATTTTTGGATGGCCGTTGCTTTTAGAACTTTTCATCGCCCCCCTGGCTACGACATTGACCCTATTTTATAAAAATAGCGAAGACCAAATTTGATACTAACCAGACATAAAAATACGTTAGTTCTCTATAAATTGTTGTCCATGAATCCATAAATACTTGTGCATACATTCCACTATATAAAAATAGGTAATCAAAATGTGAAGAACCAATTTCATTCTCATCAGACGTAGCTTTTTATATAAGTACGTGAACAGCCTCACAATGAATTGTCCTTAACTCCTCAAAGCCTCATCCATTAATCTTACTATATAAAAATAGCCAATCTGTGAATAACAAATTTCTTTGTCCATAAATCCTTCTTCATGAATCCATGAATCCTTATCCATACCCTACTTATATATAAAAATAGCCAGTCTGTGACGAACAGATTTCATACCAACCCAACGGAGCTTTTTATATAAACACGTAAATCGCCTCACAATAAATTGTCCATAAACCCTTGTTCATGAATTCATGAATCCTTATCCATACCATACGTATGTATAAAAATAGCCAATCTCTGAATAACAAAGATCATACTAACCGAATGGAGCTTTTTATATAAATAAGTAAGTCGCCTCATAATAAATTGTAAATAAATCCTGGTCAATAAATCGTACTATATATGTGAAAATTGCCAATCTGTGAAGAACAAATTTCAAACAAACCAAATGAGCTCTTTATAAAAATCATGAATGGCTTTACAATAAATCTATATCTATACCAATATTATAAATGGGAAATTTTGTGGCTACATCTATACTACAATTTACAAACGTTTTGTGTAACTTTTTTGTGAACATAATATAACGATAAGTATTAGATAAGTCGGAAAATTCTTCCTCCCTAAGAGCTACCTAGGCGTGCGCTGCCTATACCGTTGGAGTTACTTGCAAATAATGTAGCATAAGATTGTTTATCTTAAATAGTCATTCAGCGACAGTATATATCTACCTCTAATGTGGTAGCCATTATATGCAAAATACTGAGCCGTGAGCCATATATACAATTAAATTGGATACTTTTTTACAATGCTCATTTCAGAGTATCTGTCAAATTCTTACAAAAATTGATACAATTGTCGTTTCAACTATTTGGTATGTAGATAAACTTTGTCTTTCACACTAAGTAATTTAAACGAATCGTTAAAAATTATCACGATAAGATTAACTTGACGCAACGCAGTGAGCCATTACGCGTCGTGTCTATAAGACGACGTTGGACGATGCGCGGGGAAAGAAGAGCCTTCTAAGCAATGAAGCGCCATCGCCGTGAACGCGACCCGAACGCGGGCAGACGTGTGAAGGCAGACGTCGTTGAAGGTTGTGTTATTTCTGCGAATTTCTTCATAGGTGACATAATTCGATTCCCGAAGATATTCACTACTTAATGCAGTTGGCATATTTTCTTAGTTACTGTATTTTTAAAGTAAAAATATGAATTATCAGCTGTTATCCGCTCTTAAATCAACGTACAGCCGAAGCTACTGAACCTGGAACCTTGAAATATTGAGGCAGGTTCTTTATGTAGCGTAAATAAGCATCAAGAAAGAGAATCAGGAATATTTCTACCCCCAAGAGGGAAAATAGGGGTTCATAGATTGAATTTAATTTCGTCAGTTTTGAGGTTGGAAACTTGAAGTTTAATAAAGGTTAATAAAAAAATATTGTTACTATTTGTTCAAAATGGTCTGTCACAAACCAAATTTTACGCATGCGAAGCCGCGGGCAACAACTAGTTGTCCATAAACGAGGGATGCATCGACGACCTCGTTTACACGAGCATATAACATCCACGTTATAACAATCGGAGATCTAAAATCCAGCGTAGGCCTGATTTGAAGCGTAATTCTCGAGTCTTGAGAAACTTTTCCCCATAGAAACTAATGTCAAATTCGACTATATGCGATTATAAACATACTCGTTTGTCCTAAAATATCAATTTTGACATCACTGCCTAGTGAAAAAAGATCCGCATTGGTAAATATTTACACAGATCAAACCCCACTACCTTCATAAACCATGTCCCTGAAATACTATCGTTGTAAACATAACAAAGTTGACTTACTGTTCGTAATTTAAGCTTGTGAAGTAGCATACATTTGAGGTTATTTTCCTATGATGACTGAACTTTCTTCTGTTACCATGCTATTTCAATGTTCGTAGCGTAAAGCCATATATTCAGGAAAAAAGAAAATAAAGTTGTATTTTCATGAAACCATGGAGATATTTTTATATTTTGAATTGAAAGGGGTATATTTTTTACGGAGAATAATTTTTGTGATAGAAAGGTTTTGGCTTTTCGCATCTTCACACAAAAAAATTAGGTAATTTCCAAAGGAAGGTAGAAAGCAATTCATTTCGAAATAAACTCTTGACTACTGAATATTACTGAAGTTTTTTCCCAACACCAAATCGTTATTTTTACACCTCGACACGTGTTTCGATCACCAAGTGATCATCTTCAAGAGAAAGTTTTATCGTCCTCAGTTTTATCTTCCCCTTGAAGATGATCACTTGGTGATCGAAACCCGTGTCGAGGTGTAAAAATAACGATTTGGTGTTGGGGAAAAACTCCAGTAATATTCATTACTACACCAAAAGTTCCAAACAATACTTCATAAGTCTTGACTACTGACTGATTCAACATTCATATTGTCTCTCTACTTGAAATCGTCTTAACAAGCACTGAATGCCGTTCTACCATTGTTGAATATAATATGGTATAAACTCAGAATTCACAAAAAACTTGGAAAGAAAAATATACGTGAAGAAAATTATTGAAATATGGATATAAAATAGACTACATCATACCCTGAAGATGCCAACTTGGTTAATGAAACACGCCTCCAGAAAAGTGTTGCAGTTCTGGTGTTTGGAAACAGTACTCGTTTTGAAAGGTGTCTACTTTATCTTCTGGAGACGTCGAATTGGTGGTGGCATTTGAGAATTAGATTTCGATAATTTTTTTGGGATAACTTCAAATTTCACGAAAGTTCAGAATGTGTGAAAACAATAACAAAAGTAACAGCACCTCGCCTTCAGAGAATAAGATTCCATGTATAAAAGTTTAAATAGACCTGTCTCATCAATAGAATTGAACTATGTATGATTATAGTATAGAATACATATACTTTTCTTTTTCAAGTTTCCTGTACATTCTGAGTGTATACCATAATTATCCCCAATAATAAAGAACTGCATAAAATGTCTATTCTAATATCATCTTGATGATATGTTTTTCCAGAAAAATCATTCAGATAAAATTATTAATTGTTACTGTCAATATATCACTTGAAAATACATATTTAAAAAAATAATAATAGTATTCCGTATTCCAGTAAACCGTATATTGAATAATGATCTTTTCTGTTTTTGCACTGGTGTTGTTGAGTAACGCGTGCTGAAAGTTGTGTTCCGTCAGAACCACAGCTATATTAAATTTGAACAGAACTCTTATTGTGGTGTTGGTGCCACACGAGGGCACTACAATTTTCACCTATGGAACACGCTATTATCACTTTCTACCAGTAACTTTGTATTCCGTCACACGCTTCTGACAAATATATTCTGTGGTCTGTTTTTTCGTTTCATCTTTGAAGTTGTCAGTTGTCAGTTTTATTATTTAAATATTGTATATGGGGAATCCCAAATCGATTCATTTTTACGATATTTTTCTTTGGAGAACTAATGCAATCTCTTGATTATTAGTTTCTTGAAATAACGCAAAACAAAATGGAACTGGAACCAAAAGTGATCCGTATTGTTAACTTACAGAGTATCGAAACTAATGAGTCTCTGAATAATTTTTTGAATGATCAATTGCAATTACAAGGGAAAGTCGAAAAAATTTATATTGGTCATGATACAAAACTAAGTTTGGTATTTGCCTATGTCATATTCGAATTCAGCTGTGATGCCACAAGAGCTGTGAAAGAATTATCTGACTTCGTCTACAAATCATTGAAAATTGATATTGCTATTATATCACCAAATGTCAGAATCAAATTATACACATCTTCAGGAAAGACATCTTCCACAGAAAAAACAATAAAAACAGTTACACAAAAATCTCAGGTAAATTTTGATGTGATTAATAATACTTTTTGAGTATATAAACATCCCTACATATAACTGTTCTTATACCAAATTAACCCATTTCCAAAATATTGTTTCATCTTTCAGAGCTTTTTGCTATTTTACGCAATAACTTTAATCTCATTTTTAGACTACAAGTAGGTTCATAGGCTCTGAGAACCGTTTTAATGTGAGCAAAGAGCAGAAGCAAAAAGTTCTCGATCCGTTCAATCATCCTAAGGTAAAGAAGAATAGAAAAGTTGCTACTTCCTCCTCCTCGATGAACACCCATTCAAAACAATCTTCAAATGCATTAGGAATTGCGAATACTTCAAGTAAACCCCAGAAAAACAATAAAACTAATGACCTTAAAGACAAAGGAGCTGCAAGCAAAAATTCTTCCAGAAAGTCAACTTCAGGTTCAACTCCACGAATAAATTCCAAAACAAATGGTTTAGGTATGTTGCCGGATTCAAGAGGTGGCAGATCTGATTCATCCCATAATCATGATGACAAAATTAAAACCACTGAACTAAGCAGACCGTCTCGTAAGCATCTGAAGAAATCAGAAAATAAAAGTGAAATACAAGGATCTAGGTTAGCCTTGTCAAGCGCTCTCAATAAAGATGCACATCTGTTGCAAAGTTCAAAAAAGGTACTTACAGATTCAAATAAGGCGAAACCCAAACTCAAAATGCCAAAAGAAAAATTATGTGCTTCTGAAAAATCGAAGGGTGATAAATTGAAATCTAGTCGTTCATTGAAATATGCCAAAAAGAAATCTAGTCCTTCATCAGTAAAAAAAAATGATTGCGTGGTATCAGAGAATACATTAGAAGGGAACCTCGAATCAAAAAAACAACATAAAGAAACTGGAATATTACTGATTTTCTGAATATTCAATCAAAAGGATCAATAACAAAAACGTCATTTAAGATGAGTGATGGCTGTTTTGAAAATTTAATTTTCTAAGGAACAAATTCTTTCACTTCAGCTTTGAATACCAGTATTAATAAAAGAGAAGTTTATTTTTGTTTATGAAATCAAAATATCATTTATATAAGCTGTATGTTTAGTTCCATTTGAATTAACTTTTTTCATGATATTTTTATTTGAATTGGAAAATATAAAGTTATCTGAATTTCTCACTTCACTTATTATATAAGTTTTGTATGTGAATTTTTTTAAAGAATTGAAGTTACGAGTGAAATAGTGTAATGCTGCTTGTAACTGTTTTGAACAATCTGAAAAATGAACGAAGCTAAATCAATAGAGAATCTGCTGAAGTGTAGATGTTTGATATTTCGGAAAATATCTTTTTCTGTTTTCAAACCCAAAAAAATTCCATGAATTTCAGGTAATGATATGCCAAATATATTCAAAAGTAATCACTACCTCAATGCGCAGATTCCTTCGAAATATTCTTAACTGGCTCAAAATTTGCTTAATTTTTTTTCATACTTGTATATGGGTATAATTTGATCATATAGAGTGAATAATGTGCACATCCTCATTCAATAAAAAACCTTTTTACTATTGAAGACAAAGATGCGTTCAGATAAACAGTTAAAATCGCTTATCTGGTAAAATTATAAGGGCGTTTTTTATTAAGAACTGTGGGTAGTGTAACTCTTGCAAGAATATAGCTTGTCGGCTACTTGTCCAGCTACAACCAGCATACTAAAAGTGCTGTTCAATTTCAAGATAATTTCAGTTGACATCGAACGGTGACAGAAACATATCTATTATTAACAGTTCTGACAAAGAAGTCGTCATTATAGTAGCCGCATTATTGAATGTAGAAGAGAATAGTCACAAAAAAGAAGGTTGTGGGTCCATCCCATGAATCCAAAGAGGGCAAATCTGGGAGAGTTTCATCATCTTTTCAACGACCTGAAAGAGGACGAGGAGAATTTTTCCAGTATTTCCGAATGACTCCAGGCAAATTTTCAGAACTTCTGGATATTCTAGAGGATATTCATAGGTACCGCCTGACACAAGCTTATATCTAGTTAAAGGATATTGATTTTGCTACGTTACATGGCTGATGAGAATGTGAATATCGCTATGATGCTCTCTAGGTGGCTAAGGAAGTAGGTAGGTAGGTCTAAAGTGAGTGGGTCTATTCGACCCTCGATCGCAACCCATAAGAGTTTATTGTGGCTCACACACTCGGCCAAATAACCCCAGCTTTGTAACAAAGCCGATTAGTTTGTATGGTGAGTGGTCTTTCAGGTCAGATGGTGAGAGTACGGATCTGCCGAACTCAAAGAACCTGATTCGATCCCCAGCAGGCAGGCACAAAGTATTTGCTCTGCAGTTTCATCATTTTCCAGACAGAGGCGACACACACTGCCTAGGACAGTCCAAGTCTCTTCTTGTGATGATTCAAATGACAGTGACCTATAAGAATGCCTGTTAGACATCGTTAGACAAGCTTCGAAGGGTGAATAAACGCCTTGGAGTGAGCCAATCCTGAAAGATTCTGACAGAAGTTCATAACTCTTCTTGCCATCCAGGTGTTAAGTGTTTGTTTGGAAAGCCCAAAGTGATGCCAATGACAGGTTTTGGTCCAATGAAGCCGCTTGCAGCACCCTCCATTGCAAGTGAGTCGGCAGCTTCATTGCCTTCCAGGCCAGTATGGCCAGAAATCCAGACCAGAGACAATCTGTTTAGTCTTCCTATCGAGGAGAGTCTTTTTTGGCAGTTTGTTACCAATTTAGACTTTGCTCGGTGGGAGCCCAGAGCTTCCAACGCCACTTGACTGTCCGAGAATATTTTTATTGACTTGTGAGTGGGGTTAGATTTATCCAATCTCTCCGCACACAATTCAATAGCGTAAATTTCCGCTTGAAATACAGTCGCTTTAGTTCCTAGGCAGGTAGATAACTCTGTCCTGGTTTTGCGACTGAAAACACCTGCACCAGAACCGGAAGGTGTTTTTGATCCATCTGTGAACCAACAACTATCTGCTCTTAATATTTCCTTCTCCCGCAGGATCCAGTCCTCTCTACTCAGGAACAGTACTTTATAAGACAGTTCGTAGTTGACAGTTGGAGGCATAAAATCAGAGGTCATTTCCAGAAGGCTGTGACTTCCAATGTCAACCAACTGTATGTTGAACTCTGCATTGAACATTGATTTGTGCAACTGGAAGTGGAATAAAGAAGTCATTATCATACCTACCCAGAATATTACTAATTATCATTTTATATAGTTGATGCCAATGATACTCAAAAAATAATTATTGACTTGGTTTTTGAATATGTCTCAAGTGATCAGATCCATCCCAGAATATGATACTGTTATGTAAATACATTGCACATCTATTAACTAATGGCTTTATCCAATAATAAATGTTATCATGATACTCAAATTCTAACGTATGGGCTGTTAAAAAAATAGGCGAATGTTCAAATTTCGCCGTCTACATACGTTCACAGTTTTTGCTGTTTAGCATGTTTAATTTATTGGTGAGAGGAATAAAAGTTAAAGTGTTTTGGTTGTTCAGCGACTTTATGCTATCAAAAAAATCAAGACATAAAAATGTTCACAAGTGGTACAAGCAATTCAAACCTTGTAGCACAACATAAGAATATGTTGGTGGCAAATAGATATCTTGAAAATGTCCATAGTCATTTGCAAAAACACGCTCCGAAAATAATATACTTTTTTGTGCGCCATATTTGGAGAGAGCAGATCGATTTCCGTTTTGAAAGTAGAACATTTTTTTTAGGATACGTCCAGGAGATAATTTGAACGGCTCTCTCGCAATGTCGCACTTCAGGTGTGAATTTGACGGAATAAAATATATTTGAAATTCCCGCCATTTTTAATTGTTTATATCTGGAAAAAGTTCTATTTTCTACTGATTTTAAATACCATAAAATGACAATTTTGAAAAGTTTTATAAACTCGATCCCTACAAAAGGATCAAAACAGCATTCAAAAAAGTGTTTTTGTCGTTATATTCGAAATCTTCCCCATGTTATAATAATGTTCCCGGCTTTCAAAATTGAAACTATTCCAACAGGTTAATTGTAACGGTCCTGCTTTTAATTATGGTGAAAATCGGCACCTTTCTGGATAAGTCACCGAGATTATCCCTGATCCTCTCATGTTGAGTGGATTAATCGGACTTCGTAATGACCTTGAAGAAATTCTTAATGAGTTCATCCTTGTTTGCAGATAAGCCAATCTAAGATTTTTAACTTCAATAAATAAATAAATCTCTCCCCTGTTGTCAGGGGAAGTACAACCGTGGAAAGGACGATTTGGGATGCACATCGAGTTGACGCAGCTTTTCTTGAGTCCATCTCACTACTAAAAACAAGAAGAATAAGTTTGGAACGGCAAGCATATTCGTAGTAGCAGCAGCTTTGTCCTTCCCCGGCAGTTTCGATAGTTTATATTTCAGTTTTCTGTAGTGAAACACTTCAAGAATCGGCAACATTGATCACGTTATCTATCTGTGTGCAACACTGCAACTGTGCAATGCCACATCGTTGGAATGAGTCACGGGAATCCCAGTATAAAGTTATTTATTTATTTACGCAGTAAAAGATACCAATAATTTCTATTGCAGTGTTATCGATATATTTATACCAATTCATTTGCATAATTTTGAAGACATATTCCCCTTAAAAAAATTAAAACTAATAAAGTATATGTAGTGGATGGTATTTGAACAGCTCAGTAAAGTGGAGAAACAATGGATAACTCTGAACCGAAAGTAATCCGTATTGTTAACTTAGATAAAGACACCACAAATAATGAACTGAAAGAACTGTTAAGGGAACGAGTGAATCTACGAGGTAAAATTGAGAGAACCCATATTCGAACTAATTCAAGGCTTAATTTGGTTTTCGCTTACATTATATTTGAACTCCACTGTGATGCCAAACAATCAGCAGAAATATTGAATGGAGCCTTTTACAAAGAGCGTCAAATAGATGTGGCTGAGGTCACTCCGTATGGCACTTACAAGAAATACTTGCAGAGTCCCAGAGGAAACTTACCAAGATTTCTTCTGGAAAGAGGATTTGGCGAGTCCCGGAGGGAACTTGATGCCAAAATTTCTGAAACTTCTACAAAAGTAGGTATTTCTACAATTCTTGATGATTTTAATATACCAGGTAACTATGAGAATCATTACACCAATTTGAGCGATTGCTCATTACTCGAACATAGAGAATTTGGATTACTACTGTAGAAATCCTCAACAAAAGTTTTTATGATATTTATTCACCTTCAAAAATTTTTACAAAACAGTATGTTACAATAGTCACACAACAGTTTTTGTTTAGGTACGTCACAATATTATAAAGAGTATTCTCAACCTAAAAAAATATTTAATAATGAAAAAGTATGTTAGTGTATCAAAAATTAGATATTTACTTTTTGGGAAAGAAAGTTTTTGGCTTTCTATTACTCCATCTTGATGCAAAAAAAGGGTGAGGGAATCTTCCAAAGGAAGCAAGAAAGTAAGTCTATATATACATGGATGTGTAGATCATGCAAAGAAGTAACTTTCAGGCACAAACTGAAAGAAAGTCCTGAAACTGCTACTTTCATATAAACATTGAATTATACGAAAGAAAAAAATTCTTTCGAAACAAATATTTTTACATGAACACTGAATTATACAGAAGATACTTTCTCTACTCAGTTTGTATTTCAAACATTCGTTGTGGAATAAAAAACAGATATCATTCACATGAGTTCTACTTTAAATGAATG